>JAOTQJ010031055.1:0-15974 GCA_025642045.1 Solanum sejunctum
GTAATGCTAGTTCAAAATCATGCAATTCAAGAGTGAAATAATATGAGAAAACTCAATGTAAATTAACCCACCAACACTTAGTAATATCCTCATGTAAGATACCTTGAAATCCATCACTAAATCTCATAATAGATCATAGTTTCATGGCTCAAAATATGCATAGTCTCAATAGATAAAACCAATTCACAGTATAAGCTTGAAATAGACAAACATGCATATTTTATAAACATTTCATAAAACCCTAACATAACTTATAATCAAATTCCATTATAAAAGATACTCATAGAAGATACAACTTGGAAACATGTAATTTTTCATAAAAAAGAGAGTTGGGCTCGATGGGTGAAAGGATCCAATGGATGAAACCCACATAACTCAAACTTGGGTTTCTTGACGTAGTCTTGAAAGAGACTTGAAACTTGAATAAAGTTCTTGAGATTTGCAAATTAAGCTTGAGACACTTGAATTTGGATGAAATATTTAGTTAAGTGTTAGAGAGGGTTTTGAGAGGGTCTTGAGTGATATGGAGTTGAAAGATGGTTAAGTATAGGTGCTTTTACGCATAAGTGGACATGGGGATATGACCCCAAGGCCTTTGGGCCGAATGAAAAGTTAAGGAAAAACTTGAACTGGTCTGCAAAGCGAACCCAATGAGGAGGGCAAATTAACACTGATCCACGCCCTCGGTGTGTCGCAGCCTAGGCGCGGACAGACACTATTTTGCAATCATTTGTTATAATTATTTTTCACTAAGGGTCCTCTAAAATCAGAGTTTTCACGCAATTTTGCCCCCTGATCAAGAATATAAAGTCGAATTTTTGATATCACGCATGAATTTTGAGATATATGAAAATTACGATTATGAGCATTTTCAAAGCGCATTTTCGAGCGTTTTTGGGGCGTTCCAAATATATTTATCATAACAAGTGTAATTTTTTTTATAGTTGATAGTATGTGTTTTGTCACTAAAAAAGTTATTACTACCACAAAATTATATCGTCACTAATTATTTAGTTCAATCAGTGACGATATCTATTATCTCTAAAGTTATATGTATTTCATACTTGAACAAATGTACTTTCGTCACTAATCGTTAACTTTTTTATACACAAAAAATTACTTCGTCCTTAAATACATAAATTAGGGACAAAATTATTTTGTGGTTAAATATACGTGTTTTGTCACTAAAAAAGTTATTTACCGCCACAAAATTATATCGTCACTAATTATTTAGTTCAATTAGTGACAACATCAATTGTATCTAGAGTTTATGTATTTCATAGTTGAACAAATGTAATTTCATCACTAATCATTAACATTTATATACAAAAAAATATGTCGTCCTTAATTATATAAATTAGGGACAAAAGTATTTTGTGGTTAAATATATCATTTTATCACTAAAAGTTTTTTTTTTAATCGACAATATATCATTGTCACAATAATTTATCATGATTAATGACAATTTAATTATTTAAAGATGGGGTATTGGGACAAATATATTTTGTCACTGAATATAGTCAACTTGTGACAAACTAATTTGTTATGTGACAAAAAACATTGTCTAGAAAATTTTAAATCTAGTCATTGCTAAAACTGACAATAAAATATCGTCACTAATTACAAAATTGATGACATCTAATTATTTTATATTGATATTATTTACTAAATTAGAGTTGCATAAATAAAAAATTAAATAACAAAATATGCTAGATAATAATAAAATTCATCCATGATCATACAATTAAAAACAACTAAACTTATACTAAGGTAATATCTCATCACAAACACTTCAAATAAAAGTAAATCATGTCCAATAACAAGAAAATCTAACAAAAATGTACTAAATATTACCCCTAAACTAAGATAAGTAAAAATTTCTTCCAAAGTGGTGAAAGAGGCTTGCCAAGGAGAACTTCCTGTTATATATTTAGGTGGTGTCCCACAACCAACACAGGAGAAAATTATTGAAAATGTTTTGCATTGAAAATAAAAAAAAACAAAGGAGCATATAATTGATATGATAGGTTCTACCTAAAGAATGGGAACATATAGTGAAGTTGCTTCAGGAATATAGGCCAAGATTACATTACTACATTGTTATGTGTAAAAAATCGCATAAAGGTGTTTTAAAATGTAATACGGATGGTGTCACTATGCGAAACCCTGGGATAGTGCCTATAGATTTTGTTTGAGAGATGACCAAGGATGTTTGATTTATGCTGAGGCTGATCAATGTGGTGAGAAAAGTAATTTGGAGGCTAAAGTTGTGGCTTTTCTGAAAGTTGTCTTATTTTGCTACCAGAACAATTTTAGTGGAGTAATTATAGAAACATACTCTTCAGGGGTGAGAAAAATGATTAAAAGGGAGTGAAAGGTGTCATGACAGTAGATAGAGGAAGTGCAACAAATACAAGATAAAATGCAACAATTAAATGCACAAATACAACATGTATTTCCGGAGGGGAACCAACTAGCAGACAAATTAGCAAATGAAGCATATGATCAATAGAGGAAAATCATAGCAGATTCAAAAAGGCAAATATCAATAGTATGTAAAGAAATATTGAAAACAAATACCTATGCTAAGGATAAGAGCAAGAAAAATAATTGAAAGGGAGTCAATAGCATCATACAGCAATAACAGGCAGGGACTAAGTTATGTACAAGCTTGATAAATTGGTCATCATAGCTAAATACAGATCTATTTTATCTTCCCTATTAAACTATCGCAGCTTACAGAAAAAGATCCATAAGTAAAATCAGATGCCAAGACAAGATTCAGTGCCTGGGCTGTGAGGGCTCTCAGCCACATGGATAGTTCAATGTGCTCATCGGCGCCTGACCGCAGGTGTTGCGAATGAAGCCAAAGAAGATATTGAGCATCTATTATCTCCAATTCTTCATTTACACCGAACAAGGATCATACCCGAAAATGAGATAGAAAGAAAAGTAAATGAAGGGCGATACACACGGAAGATGCATAAGACAATGAACGAAGGCTGGTAGTAGAGACAAATGGATGTCATTGGGAATATCAAATTGGAGTCATTCAGTAGAAGGAACAAAAGTTTATGGATAAAAAATGAAAAAGGGGAAGAAAGCATAAAAGACCACATACCTCTGATATTGAAGGAATTTGGGAATTGGTTAGAGCACATCAGGATCACATAGATTATCCACAGCTTCAAGTAGGTAGAGGTGTGACTTCGGGAAGCTTCCAACGGAGACACATGGAGAGGAATACGACAAAGTTTTTGCAGATTTACATTTTAGGAAATCCTCTAATAAAGGTTGAGTTTTATGGGTTCTATCCAGCTGATGGAATGGACCAGGCATTAGACAGCTTTTTTATTTCACATTTTGGTCCATTGTGTCCTTTGTACAGACATTGTCATTTTGAAATAAAAGGAGTAGCTTATTCCACCAAAATTTATTTTCTAAAAAAAAGATATGATAGGATTCAAAAAAGAAGAACTTCTTGTTAGATATTTAGGGGTGCCCCTAAGCAACAAAATGCTAAAATTGGTCCAACGCCAACCCTTAATTGAGAAAGTGATTGGTAGAGTCACTTGTTGGACTTCAAAATCTCTCTCCTATACTGGAGAGTGTAACTGTTGAAGAGAGTCTTGTTATCTATCCAAGTTTACTGGTCTCAAATTATCTTACTCCCAAAGAAGTTGATTCAAGCTATAGAAAGTATCTGTACAACCTATCTATGGACAGGTGGAGTGGAGGTATCAAAAAAAGGTTTGTTGTCATGGGAAAAGCTTTGTATGCCTATGACTGCTAGTGGAGTTAATCTACTAAACATATCTGCTTGGAATAAAGCCACACTGACTTAAGATGGCTAATTTTGACAAGTTATCTAACATCAATTAATGACTAGAGAAAATATAGAGGGTTGATTTGATATGTTAACCAACAAGGATAGATGACATTAGCACTAGAAAATTGATAAGATGCATAGGATGTGAAACAACCCTAAAAAGTGCCCGAAAATGTGACTTGGAAGTGTCCATAATCATAACTTCCATATATCTCCAAATTTATGCATGATATCAAAAATTCGACTTCATATTCTTGTTCAGGGGGCAAAATTGAGTGGGAGATGGGTCTAACCCCGATTTAGAGCAACCGTATCGAATTTTGAAATTCCAAAAAATGGAATTCCAATGAAGGTTAGATCCAAGGCCTTTGGGTCTTGGTCCTTAGCCTTTACTTAGTCATTTTCAATTCCATATCATTCAAGACATTCCCCAAAACCCTATCTAACACTTAGCCAAATATTTCATCAAAATTCAAATGTTCCAAACTCATTACGGATTTTAAGAAACTCATTCAAGCTTCAAGCTCTCATTCAAATCTAAGTCAAGCTTATTTATGTCATTAAAGACCATTATGGATCCCCTACATCAAGACAAGTTCAAAGGAATTTTTATTCGCTAAGTTTTGCACAAGTACCGATAAAAGGGTCGACTTTAAAGGAGCATATCTCTTAATACACAAAGAAATGGGTGGCCCATTATCTACCAAATTAAAGCTCTTTGAATTAGCTTTCCAACTCATTTGGTTTCACCTTATTTAGAGGCCCATATGATGAAGTGATACCCGTTTTTGTAGAACTCAACTGTGCAGGGGTATATATAGGCTTTTGCCAAATTCTGTTTCATTAATGGCATTTTGTAAATTTAGTTATTTCTATTGGTCTTTAGGAGATTTCTATGCTATCTTAACACGTCTTAAAGACCTTAACCCTACTCCTAAAGATCAAACTCACTCCTTCTGATTGGTATAAACTCTTAAATTCTCCCAAGAGCCTCTATCAAACCCCAAGAAGAATTCAAGGAAACTTAAGATCAAGTTGTGGATTTCAAGACCCCATTCCAAACTTCAAGTCTTTCTCAACTTAATTTCAAGAAATTCAAGGTCTAAAGTATGTGGGCTTCATTCATGGGCTCCTTTCACCCATGAATCCCAACCTTCCTTTTTATGAAAATTGCATGATTTCAAGTTGTATTTCTTATGGGTATCTATCATTATGAAATATGAGCATGAAATATGTTAGGGTTTTGTCAGGTATTGTTGATTATGCATAAATATCTATTTTAAGCTTACACTATAAAGTGATCTTTGTCTATTGAAACTATACATGATTCAAGCTATGAAATCTATAAACTATTGTGAAGTTTTGATATGATTTACAAGTTACCCAAGATGGAGTTGTACCATGATGTTGGTGGGATGATTTACATGATTTTAACATGCATTGATTTCATCATTTCATGATCTATACTCTTGCATTTTGCATTACTTGAACATGCTCTTATATGTGCCCACCAAGTGTTTGATGAAATTCCAAGTATCACGACCCAAGCATAGGGCCTAGACGTGATCGGCGAATAGGGAACCCAAAGGAACCCCAAACAAGCCTCATAATATATCACTACACATTCTTGGTCATGGAAGCAAGTAGAATGACAATAAGAGATAAACATAAACAAGGGAAATTGGGACTAATGGTAAACTTTCATATCACAAACATCAAGAAACAAGAAAGTCAAGGCTTATAGCATAGATATATAACATGTCCAACAACACCTCTACTACATAGATAAGAGCGGGGCCAAGATAAGCAACCAGGCTCACCCTCATATTAATGACAATAAGTACTCTAAAATATACAAGATGTAGTCTAAGCATAATCATGATAGAAGGTAGATATTGTCCCTGGACATGAGGACTCACCAAAAGCTAACTTCAATAATCTATCTAGCCATGTGGAGGAGGGAGGTGATCAAATAAAGCTCCGATTCCTACATGATAACATCATGTAGGCATAAAATATACATTAGTACAATCCAAATCAACTTGTATAGTTCATAATACATAGTGTGGAAAGAAACCTCAATTGATATAAAATAAGACCAAGAGAGCTACAACTAGGAATCCCGATGTCAACCATACATTGAAGGAAAGGGAGAATTTGCTTCCCAAGGCGAACCTCCTAATAACTAAGTGGATCCACTAAGCCTTATGTGAATTAGGTACTCGCCTCTAGTTCTTGGACTCGGATACTTGCCTCAAGCCCGGACTCGAGTACTCATCTCAAGCCCTCATATTTAGGATACTCGTCTCTTAGAAATTTGGAGACTCACTTCTAATCCCTTCACCTACGGTGGCACATAGTTCTAGGACTTGGGGACTCGCTTCTAGTCTACTCGATGCTAAGTCTAATCCCATAAAATATATAAGATAATCATACTTTAATAACTTTCAATAAACATAGATATATGGCACGAGTATCTCTCAACATCATTGATCTCAAATGATGAGCCTAACTATAATCATACGAATGGGTCATCATCAACATTACCATTACAATAACATCAACATCAAAGGCTCACAAGAGGCATAATCTTCAGAAAGGGGCTTAATCCGGCCCTACAACATCATCAACACTTTCATGATTTAAACACATCTTTAGAAATCTCATAATCATCATAGAGTCACTTGAAACACAACTCAACCAGTAGATCATCAAAACTTAAAGAATCCTTAAAAAGGCATGTTATCAAACACTTAGCAGGTGTGTAATGCTAGTGTAAAACCATACAATTTAGAGATGGAATAATGAAAGAAAATCCAATGTAAAGCCATCAATCAATACTGGTAACACCCTCAATAAATATACATCAAAACCCTTCATCAAATCTCACATTAGATCTTAGATTCATAGCTCAAAACATGTTAAAACAATCACCATTTCATAAATCCCAACATAGTGTGCAGTGAATTTCATAATAAGTAAGACCCATAAGTAAATCAACTTTAAATCATGCAATTTTAGATAGAAGAAAGGTTGGGTATCATGGGTGAAAGGAACCCATGAAAGAAACTCACATACCTTGACTTCGGAGGTTTTCTTGAAGAAGATTTGAAATGGAGACTTGAAGCTTGAATGAAATTCTTAGATCAGAAAAGAGATTGGGACACTTAAATCTTGAGGAGGTATTGGGGATCGACTTGATTTCCTTGAATTCCAACAAGACTTCTTAAAATACTTACGAATGAATGGAGAATTTGATGAAGATTAGAGAGGATTTTGCGAAGTTTTTGGTTGGTTTTCAGGGCTCAAAACAGCTATACAATGAGGGATTTCGTGTATATAGGTATAGGGTTATTACCCAATCACCATGGAGTAAAAAGAAAAATTTTCAAAAAAAATTTAACTAGTCCGCGTCAGGTGCACATCGCGGACCCATCGCGAACAGCTACTGTTTTTGTGAAGTTTCATATAAAATTATTTTTCTTGGCATGGACAAAATATAACTTGTAGGTACTTATTTTCGCATACAATTTTGCCCTTTGAAAAAGAATATGAAGTCGAATTTGTGAAATTCTACATGGATTTTGATATATTGAAAAAAATACATCAAAGTGTCTTTTTGAGCTACATAGAGGGGTGTTTAAATAACTCCAATTTGCGATATAAGGGAACTATGATTATGGGGGCATTCCTAGGAAAGTATGGGGCATTTCACCAAGTTATGAAATTATCAAGATATGTACATGTTTTACAAGTTAAGTGACTTCATGATGAATATGGGCTATCAAGTATGTTATGAATTCATAAAATTATCTATGATTATGCAAGTATAAAGTTGAGACCTTTTTCAAAGATTATGCCTCTTGTGAGGCTTTTGATGTTAATGCAAGGGTAATGTTCGATGATGATCTATTCTTATGGTTTGAAGTTGGGCTCACCATGAAAGGTCAAGGATGTTTAAGAGCTACTCGTGTCATGATTCTATGTTTCTCATAAGTTATTAAAGTTATGATTATTCCAATTATTCCATGGGATTAGGCTTAGCACTAATGGATGGAGGGTTTGATCTCTTTCCTTAAACTATATACCACCATAGGACTATGTTATACCCTTGCAATACTAATGGATCCATTTAGTGCACTTTCTCTTGAAGTTCTTTCCTAAATAGAATGGGCTCTCGTAAGGAAGGTTACATCTCCTTAATGGAAAGGGTTTCTATAAGGTAAAATTACTCATTAAATCTTTTTTAAAATGGGATAGGCTCCCGTAAGGAAGGTTACTTCTCCGAAATAGGATGGGCTCCCATAAGGTGAAGTATGGTTTACCTTGGCAAGTGGACCACCTCCTTACTGGTGAGGAGTAATAATCGGGATTCTAAGTTGTAACTTGCTTGGTCTTATTCTATGTTAGTTGAGGTATCTTCCCACATTTATGTATTATGATCTATACAAATTGAATGATTTGCAAAGCATGATTTACTTAAGTATTGATCATACATGATATATTGCTACTATGTTATCTATTGCTTATCATTATGCATTTTGACTATGTTGCTTATCTCTTGTTGCATTGCATCCTACATACTTAGTATATTCAAATGTACTAATGCATATTATATGCCTATATGATATTATCATATAGGAACCGAAGATCCACTTGATCATCATCATCCTCCGCGTGGCTAGTAATATCTATTCAAGCAAGTTGGTGAGTCCTCAATTTCGAGGACATACTGCTCTTGATTTATGCTATGTATTGACTTTCTTATTTTTGAAACTTATGATTATGAGGGTGAGCCCAATTGCTTGTCTTGGCCCCCGCTAAGTTTTATGTCTAGAGGTGTTGTTGGAGAAGTTATGTATTATACATGAGTTTCCACTCATCTATGTTATTTAAGAGCTAAACTCTATCCCTTAGTACCAATTTTCCTTGTTTATGTTTTCTCTTATTATTTATTCTTGCTTCCGCGACCAAGGATGTATGTATGATATGCTAAGAGACTTGTTTGGGGTTCCTTTGGGTTTTCTATTCACTGTGTCACATCTACACCCTAGTTTGGATTGTGACAAACATGGTATCAAAGCACTAGGTTGTTAATGATCCTCGGAGTCCAACACACCGAGTCGATTAGAGTCTTATTCGTGGTTGTAAAGAGTGCCATAACTATGAATAAGAGGTTATGAGGCATTTTAGGAAATGTTTCCCTTCTTTTTATCCTATATCGTGCTATAGGAGTTAAGGTAAGGTTTTCCCCCTAATGATTGTTCTTACTATTCCAGATCATACCTATCACAATAGGGAGGAGAGCCCGCACACCCAGGGAATAACCGGCTCATGGAGAGCTCCAGGATGCTCTCACCTTGCTAGCTCAAGTTGTCGCTAACCAAGCCAACTAAGGGGCCCAATCCCCTCATGCTCCTACTCCGACATCTCGGGTACGAGACTTTATGAGGATGAACCCACTAGATTTCTTTGGGTCTAAATGAATGAGGTCCCTCAAGAATTTATTGATGAGGTATACAAAGTGTTGGATATCATAGGTTTGAGGTCGGAGGATAAGGCGGAGTTGGCAGCTTACCAACTCAAGGAAGTAGCTCAAATATGGTATACTCAATGGAAGGAGGAAAAGGAGAACAATAGTTTGACTCTATGGGAGGAGTTTAATGCAGCATTACTCAACATGTTCTTCCCTCATGAGCTTAGAGAAGCCAAAATGATGGAATTCATGAATTTGAAACAAGGATCTATGAGTGTGAGGGAGTATGCCCTCAAATTCAACCAACTCTCAAAATATGCTCCATAATTGGTTGCCGACCCAAGGTCTAGAATGAACAAGTTCATGATGGGTGTATCTGAATTAGTGAATGAGAACTGCCGAGCCGCTATGTTGATTAGAGACATGGATTTGTCCCGCTTAATGACGTATTCCAAATAATTGGAAGGGAAAAATATATGGAAGAGGAGGAATAATGAGTCCAAGAGGGCCCATTTTGATAGTAAGTTCCAAAGTCCCAAGGGTAGCCGATTTCATCAAGGCCAAGGGTCTTCCAATGCTCTTAATGGAAGGTTTGCTAATGATAATCCAAGACACCAAGGTGGTAATGGTGGAGGGCCCAAGCCTAAGTGCCCTAGTATAGGAAGAACCATGGTAGCCCGTGTTGGAGGAACTCTAGTGATTGTTTTGGATGTGGTGAAATGGGTCACAGGGTTATTAATTGTACTCATTCTCAAACGGAAGATAGAGATGGTCTCCCTCAAGGCCAAGGGGGTGCTCCAAGGCAAAATAGGTTTTATGCCCTGCAAAGGAGGCGGGGAGGGAAGGAGACACCCGATATTGTTACTTGTATGTTAAAGGGTTTTTATTTGATGTGCTTCCTTTGATAGTTTTGGGGGTACTATTTCTTTTATTACTTCTTTGTTGCTAGTAAGATTCATGAGCATCCTAAATAATCATGTGAGTCTATTGTTGTTAGAAAGGTCTATAAGGATTTCCCCATGATCTTATTGGATAGAGTCTTATCTTCTGATCTTGATTGAACTTGGCTTGATGGGCTGGCGGTCTTTGGGTGGTTTGGCTAAATACATATCCTGCTTCTAATGAGTGTATAACCCATAAGGTTGTAATATGATGGTTAAGGATAGACAATCTATTTGGTTAACTACAATAGTCTAGTCACTTTTCTAAGATTGATCTTCAGTTTGGATTTTGTCCCCCAAGTGAGGATGAGGGTAGGTGATATCCCAAGTGTCTTTTCAGACTAGGAGTGAGCATTTTGAGTCGTGGTGGGGTTGGTTGGTTGACTAATGCACCAGCTATATTTATGGTTTTCATGAATAGGGTCTTAAACCCTACCTCGGCATGATTGTGGTGGTCTCTAATGATGGAGCATTGACTTATTTAAATCTTGTGAATCATATGAGGGTAGTCCTGTAAGTCTTGGGGAATGAGAGGTTGTTTGCTAATTATGGAAAGTGTGAATCATGTATTGATTTCACTATTTCATGATCTATACTCTTGCATTTTGCATGATTTGAACATGTCCTCATATGTGCCCACCAAGTGTTTGATGAAATGCCAAGTTAAGAAATTATCAAGATATGTACATGTTTTACAAGTCAAGTGACTTCATGATGAATATGGTATATCACGTATGTTATGAATTTATGAAATTGTCTATGATTATGCAAGTATGAAGCTAAGCCCTTTTTCAAAGATTATGCCTCTTGTGAGTCTTTTGATGTTAATACAACGGTAATGTTCGATGATGATTTATTCTTATATTTTGAAGTTGGGCTCACCATTAGAGGTCAAGGATTTTTAAGAGCTACTCGTGTCATGATTCTATGTTTCTCATAAGTTATTAAAGTTATGATTATTCTAATTATTATGTGGATTAGGCTTAGCACTAATGGATGGAGGGTTTGATCTCTTTACTTGAACTATGTACCACCATAAGACTATGTTATACCCTTGAAATATGAGTGGGTCCATTTAGTGCACTTTCTCTTGAAGTTCTTTCCTAAATAGAACGGGCTCCCGTAAGAAAGGTTCCAGCTCCAAAATGAGATGAGCTTCGGTAAGGTGAAATTACTCATGAAATCCTTTCTGAAATGGGATGGGGTCCCATAAGGAAGGTTACTTCACCGAAATAGTATGGGCTCCCATAAGGTGAAGTATGGTTTACCTTGGCAAGTAGACCACTTTTTTACAAATGAGGGGTAATCATCGTGATTCAAAGTTGTAGCTCGCTTGGTCTTATTCTATGTCGGTTGAGGTCTCTTCCCATACTTATGTATTACGATCTATACAAACTGAATGATTTGTGAAACATGATTTACTTAAGCATTGATCATACATGTCATATTGCCCTTATGTTATCTATTGCTTATCATTATTCATTTTGACTATGTTGCCTATGTCTTGGTGCATTGCATCCTATATACTTAATACATACAAATATACTAACGCATACTTTATGCCTACATGATATTACCATATAGGAATCAGAGCTCTACTTGATCATCATCATCCTCTGTGTGGCTAGTAATATCTATTCAAGCAAATTAGTGAGTTCTCAATTCTGAGGACATACTTCTCTTGATTTATGTTATGTATTAACACTCTTATGTTGAAAACTTATGATTATGAGGGTAAGCCCGGTTGCTTGTCTTGGCCCGTGCTTAGTTCTATGTCTAGAGGTATTGTTAGATGAGTTATGCATTATGCTTAAGTTTTGACTCATCTATATTATTAAAGTACTAAAATCTCTCCCTTAGTCCCAATTTCCCTTGTTTATGTTTTCTCTTGTTGTTTATTCTTGCTTCTGCGACCAAGGATGTGTGTATGATATGCTAAGAGGCTTGTTTGGAGTTCCTTCAGGTTCCTCATTAGTCGTGTCAGGTCTAGGCCCTAGTTTGGGTCATGACAAACTTGGTATCAGAGCACTAGGTTATTAATAGTCCTCGGAGACAAACACACCATGTCGATTAGAGTCTTATTCATGATTATGAAGCGCGCCACAACTATGAATAAGAGACTATGAGGCATTTTAGGAAATGTTTCATTTGTTCTTACCCTATGTCGTGCTATAGGAGTTAAGGTAAGTATTTCCACCTAAGGATTTTTCTTGCTCTACTAGATCATGCCTAACACAAGAGGGAGGCAAGGAGGGGAAGAGGCACCCAATGTTGTTATCGATATGTTAAAGGTTTTTTATTTGATATAAATGCTTTGATAGTTCCAAGGGTCACTATTTTTTTCATTACTTCTTTGTTGCTAGGAAGATTCATGAGTGTCCCAAATAGTCATGTGAGTTTATTGTTTCTAGAAAGGTCTATAAGGGTTGCCCCATGTTCTTATTGCATAGTGTCATGTCTTGTGATCTTGGTTGAATTTGGCTTGATGGGTTGGAGGTCTTGGGATGGTTTGGCTATATGCATATCATGCTTCCTATAAGTGTAGAACCCGTAAGGTTGTAATATCATGGTTAAGGATAGATGATCTATTTGGTTAACTAAATGGGCTAGACACTTTTCTAAGATTGATCTTTGGTTCGGATTTTGTCCCCAAGTGAGGATGAGGGTAGGTGATATCCCCAAGTGCCTTTTTAGAGTAGGAGTGAGAATTTTGAGTCGTGGTGGGGTTGGTTGGTTGACTAATACACTAGCTATGTTTATGGGTTTCATGAATAGGGACTTAAAGCCTACTTCAGCATGATTATGGTGGTCTCTAGGGATGGAGCATTGACTTATATAGAGCTGGTGAGTCATTTGGGGGTAGTGTTGTAAGTCTTAGGGAATGAGAGGTTGTTTGCTAATTATGTCAAGTGTGAATTGTAGGTAACAATAAGGTGGTTAAAGCGCCTAAATTATGATATGAGTGTACATTATCATCCTAGTAAGGCTAATGTGTGATCGATGCTCTAGGTTGGGTGTTTATAGGTAGCCTAACATATGCGGATGGTGATGGCAAGAGGTGACTAGAGAGGTCCATCAGTTGGCTAGATTGGGAGTTAGGTTGGAAGGGGTTGGCTATGGTGGTGAAGTGGAGGTTTCTCCCAAGGGGAGATACCGTCATTAGGTACTAATGTAGGCTATGTGTGCTTGTGTTAAGGATTGGGTCACTTGGAAGTCCCACCCATGAAGGGTGTGGTATGGTTTGGCAAGAAGGGGAATTGAGTTTATGGTTTGTGGGCGCTTATAGAGTGTTGGGGGAGAATTGGTAAGGTTGCATACGAATTGGAGTTGCCTATGAATATGGATGTGGTTCATCCAGTACTTCATGCTTCTAGATCGAGGGAATGTGTTGGTAACTCTCGTTCCATAGAACTCTTTTAGGTTTTAGGTGTTGAGGAGGATAAGTTAGCTTAGGAGAAGATCCCGATAGAGGTATTGGATGGAAGGGCGGAAGAGTTGATTAATAAGGATGTAATGTTCATCAAGGCCCTTTGGAAGAGTCGTTAAGTCGAAATTGTCTCTCAGGGAGCCGAAACGGGCACGGAGAAGCAATATCCATACCTATTTCATTCTATTCAAGCTTATGATAACACGACAAGTCCTTTTTCTATGATTCTAAGTCATAAGTCTCAACCCTCATGTCATTTGCAAACATTCATTTTATATTGACAAGTTCATGTTGATTTTGACACTTATATTAAGATTTTTGAAATGATATTTAAGTGCATTGTTGCATTTTTGTATGGGCTGAAATCATCTTGCTTATTTCTCTTATATGCGTTACTTTGACATTTGGGGATGAATGTTCACAAGGGGGAGATAAAAGTGCCCAAAAATGTTCCTCGGGAGTACCCATAATCGTAATTTTCATATATCTTAAAACTCGTGCATGATTTCGAAAATTTAAATTCATGTTCTTCTTCAGAGGGCCAAATTGAGTGGGAGATTGCTCTAATACTAATTTTAGAGCAACCATATCGAAATTCAGAATTCCAAAAAATGGAACTCTAGTGAGGGTCCGGCCAAGGTGCGCCTCAGCATAAAATTTGCCAAGTTTTTGTATTCTGGTCCAAGGCCTTTGGTTCTTCGGTTTAAACCTCTTTGTACGTAAAAACACCTATACGTAGTCATTTTCAATTTCATATCATTCAAGACATTCCCCAAAACCTTCTCTAACACTTAGCCAAATATTTCATCTAAATTCAAGTACCCCAAACTCATTCTGGATTTCAAGAAATTCATTCAAACTTCAAGCTCTCATTCAAATCTATGTCAAGCTTATTCATGTATTTAAAGACCATCGTGGGTCCCTTATATCAAGCCAATTTCAAAGGAATTTCCGTTGGCTAAGTTTTGCACAAATACCAGTAGGAGGGTCAATTTTAAAGGGGAATATCTCTTAGCACACAAAGAATGGGGTGGGCCACGACCTTCCAAATTAAATCTCTTTGAATTATCTTTCCAATGCACTGATTTCACCTTATTTAGAGTTCGGATGAAGAAGTTATACCCGTTTTTGTAGAACTCGGCTGTACAGGGGTATATATGAGTTTTTGCCAAATTCTGTTTCATTAATGGCATTTCATAAAATTAGTTATTTCTATAGGTCTTTTGGGAATTTCAATGCTATCTTAACACTTCCTAAAGACTAAACCCTACTCCTAAAGATCAAATTCACTCCTCCCAATTGGAATACACTTCAAATTCTCCCAAGAGCCTCTACCAAACCCCAATTAGAATTCAAGGAAACTTAAGAACAAATTGTGGATTTCCAGATCCCATTTCAAGCTTCAAGTCTTTCTCAACTCAATTTCAAGAAATTCAAGGTCTAAGGTATGTGAGTTTTATTCATGGGTTCCTTTCACCCATGAAGCTCAACCTTCTTTTTTATGAAAATTGCATGATTTCAAGTTGTATTTCTTATAGGTATCTATTATTATGAAATATGAGCATGAAATATGTTGGGATTTTGTCAAATATTGTTGATTATGCATAAATATATATTTTATGTTTATACTATAAAGTGATCTTCATCTATTGAGACTATACATGATTCAAACTATGAAATCTATGAACTATTGTGAAGTTTTGATATGATTCACAAGTTACACATTATGGGGTTTTACCATGATATTGGTTGGCTGATTTACATAATTTTAAAATGTATTGATTTCACTATTTCATGATCTATACTCTTGCATTTTGCATGATTGAACATGTCCTCATATGTTCCCACCAAGTCTTTGATTAAATGCCAAGTTAAGAAATTCTCAAGATATATACATGTTTTACAAGTCAAGTGACTTCATGATGAAATATGAGTTATCAAGTATGTTATGAATTCATGAAATTATCTATGATTATGCAAGTATAAAGCTAAGCCCTTTTTCAAAGATTATATCTCTTGTGAGCCTTTTGATGTTAATGCAAGGGTAATGTTTGATGATGATCTATTCTTATGTTTTGAAGTTGGACTCACTATTAGAGGTCAAGGATGTTTAAGAGCTACTCGTGTCATGATTCTATATTTCTAATATGTAATTAAAGTTATGATTTTTTCAATTATTCCGTGCGAATAGGCTTAGCACCGATGGATGGAGGGTTTGCTCTCTTTTCTTGAACTATGTGCCACCATAGGACTATGTTATACCCTTGCAATACTAGTGGATCCATTTAGTGCACTTTCTCT
>JAOTQJ010031086.1:0-15973 GCA_025642045.1 Solanum sejunctum
TTGATTTTTCTCAAATTAATTGAGTTTAAATTGATTTTTGATTTTTGAATTATTTTTTTTTTCAAAAAGCCATTTTTTGGCGTAACAGTGACTAGATGGAAGTTTCAGGCGAGGTGGCGTGAAAATGGAGGAGAAGACGGGGATGATGATGGTGGGTCAATGTGGGTGGACATCAACATAATTTTTTAATAATTATTTAACTCAAAATGTCATATGTTCATTGTTAATTTATTAATTTGTCACGTGTATTACATTAATTTGCAATTAGAAAAAATTAATTATTAAAAAATAATAAAAATAATATAAAAAATTATCACTCCTGACGTGACGCTGACATGATGCTGATGTGATGTTGATATGGCACTGACATAGCAGCAAGTGTAATACACCACCTGCTGTGAGAGTCATCTTTCAGTTGTAAGGGTTAAATAGTTTCACTTTTAAATGGATCGACATGATAGTTTAAGTGTGTAAATAACTTTTCGGGACAACTTCAGAGGAGAATTTATGCCTTTTCCTAATATATAATTTGTAGCAAAACATTCATTATTACGTATATATTATTACACATGTATAAATTTATTTTCACATATTATCTAATTACACATTATTATAAATTATAATAATGTGTATATATATGTGTGAAATAATAATGTGTACACGTTACTATAAAAGGGTGTACATTATACATATATTTACTTTCCTTGTAATATATGCAGATATTATTTTTATTATTAATTAATGGCTCAAATTTTATATTGAGATTAATATCTTGTTTTCCAAATTTTTGAAAACTCAAAAATGTTTATTCTACATGATTGAGGTATTTGACCTTTAAAAAAAAGTGTTTTTAAATAGTAGAAGTTGTTTTTTCAGAAATAAAAACAAATAAAAAAATCAGAAAGCATTTTTGGACCCTCAGTCAAGCAAAAATTGTTGGTTCTAGTTATTACATAGATAATGTGTACACGTTAGTTCCCACTTTTAAAAATATTCATCAAAATAAGGAACATATATTGAGAAGAATAGGAAAATTAGTTAGTATTTCTATTTCAATGGAACTGACTTTTTTTTTTTCACTTTAAACTACTTTTAGGTTACAAATGCAAATATATTATCTTGATAATACTACTATGTATTTGTAATAATGTTTTAAAAGTAGGCTAGTTACATTCTTTTTTAACAAAAACTACCACTTTATTAGGCCCAATATTCTTTAATTCAAAAGGCCCACTTGGTACCATGTGTCAAATGACGTGACATGTCAAATCAAACAAAGAAGTCAATAGGATCATGACACATGTCAAAATGACGTGGCATTCCTATCTCAATCAAAGGTTAATAAAAATGTATCATACGTACAAGTGATATTTTTCAACCAATCAAATATCGTCATGTCACTTGAAAGAATATCTATTCTTATCACTTTTCCTACATCATGTCACTTTAAATCTAATTAGCTGAAAGAAAACTTGATTTCATTATGACTCTTCTATTTCTACAACTATATATAAAGGTCCTTATAATTCAGAAAAAATTAACGATTTTAACAAAAAGTTAGAGGGAGCTCGTGGATTAAACACCGCAAAATATTCTACCAGTTCAAGAATTCAAACATTCAAGTTCAAGGAGAAACTTAAAGGCTCTTGACTCAAGAACAAATTCAAGTTTCAAGATCAAAATCAAGAACAAATCCAAATTTCAAGATCAAGATCAAGAACAAATTCAAAGTTCAAGATTAAGCTGAAGAGCCCTTGAATTTATACTTGAAAACATGAATTAGAGAATTTATAGAAATTGTAACACTCACATATTGAAATTAAATACTATAATTATTGTGATTTTTGCATCCTAGATTATTATTTTCTTGACACGAAATTTTATCGTATACAAATTCTGGCACGTCTAGGAGAATCAAATCTGTCATTCATCTCTTTTCTAATAAATCAAATATGCAAATATGAATGTCACACAATCGTAACGGTGAAAGAAAAAGTACTTCAAATCTCGTCTTGAAATTTCATCAAGTCTATACTTTGACAAGTCTCGAAGAAGGAGACATTTGTAGATATTAAAATTTTGCAGGGCTCTAAAGAACTAATCCTATTTCAGTTAGGATTTCTTGGAGATTACTCTACTCTAAACACAACCTATATGATCGGTATTATATTCTCTTATAAAAAAAATCTTAAATACCCCATAAATTCTGGGAATATTTATCAAAAGAGCAAAATATGCTCAAGGAGAGCAAGATATCGAATATCCCACAAATTCTTTGGTATTTTTAAGGAGATTGAAATCTCGAAAATCCTATAAACTATTGGGATATTCATAAAAAAGATTCAAATCTCAAATACCCAAACTCTTGAATATTCCTAAAAAGATCAAAATCTTAGAAACCTCACAAATTCATGGGACATTTATAAAAAGATCAAAATATATATGAATCTTCTTGATAAACAAGTACTCTTCATGGAGATCAATCCTAGTTCGAGAAATACACTAATAACGATCCTTAAATCACAAAGAAATCTTATGAGAAAAGAATCAAGGGAGAAACGAATTTGTACCCGCATTATTTATGAATAAAATTATGTTTTTTCATATTTTATTTTCGATTATAATTTATTTTCAATCACTTTAAAATTGGTGCAAACAAATATGATTTAACATATTCGACCAAGATAGGACAAATTAAAACATTAGAAATAATATTTTAATATTATTTGTACGAGTATGCATTAGTTACAATTTACATAATAAAAACAATCTACTCTCCTCTGTTTCTTTTTGTTTCATTTTTCCTTTTTGTTGTTTCACTTTCACTTTTCCTTTGTCCATTCCTCGATTTATTTTTAAGCAAATATTATTTTCTTGGGCATTAAATATGAGCTCCTACTTTTGTTAATCTTAATCAACAAATGGCTTCTAGCCAGGGGCAGATTTATGTGTGTCGGTGGAGTGCCATGGCAACCGGTAGTCTCGATAAAAACTTTATATTTATAAATGTATATATTTATGTTGGCAACCCCATGAATGTTATGGTGGATGGTGCAATTGGCAAAAGATTGTTTGTGGAACTTTTATTTGTCATAGTTTCAAATTTAATTGTTAGCATTAATTTTAAGGTTTACTTTTTGTGAAGTACTTCAACTCATCTCTTTTTTTTTTTTAGTTTTTTTTTGTCTTTTTCATTAATGTGTGCAAGGATTCATTTTTTTTTTAACTCCATTAGTTCTTCTTCTTAATTTGCTATTACTTATTAATTTAATTAATTATATTTTGTTTTACTTAATTCTTGATTTTTTATTTACTTTCTTGTAAGCTTTATTTTTTGTGAAGTGCTTCAGCTCGTCTTTTTTTTTCTTTCCTTTTTTGTCTTTAAGCTTTATTTTTTGTGAAGTACTTCAACTTATCTTTTTTTTCCCTTTTCTTTTTTGTCTTTTTCATTAATATGTGCAAGGGCTTCAAGTTTTTTAACCCCATTAGTTCTTCTTCTTAATTTGCTATTACTTATTAATTCAATTAATTATTTTTAATTTTACTTAATTCTTGATTTTCTATTTACTTTCTTTTAACCTTTATTTTTTGTGAAGTGCTTCAGCTCGTCTTTTTTTTTCCCTTTTCTTTTTTGTTTTTTTCACTAATGTGTGTAAGGGCTTTTTTTTTTTTAAAAAAAAAACCCACTAGTTCTTCTTAATTTGTTATTACTTATTAATTTAATTAATTGTTATTTATTTACTTAATTCTTGATTTTTCTTATTTATTTTCTTTTCACTAAGTCTTTATCTCTAATTGAAACAAGTATTGCGTGTGCATTCTATATTCACTATTGACGAGCATTAAATATTAAACGTCACACAAATATTATTAAAAATATGTTTAAAAAATATTAATTTTTTTTAAAAAACACAAGTTTTAAAAATAATGGATATTATTATGTTAGAGCTTTTGAATTTAAAGGTTCTTCCAATCTTTTGATGATGTTTGAGCTTAGTAAAGATAGTTGGATTTAAAACTATAATTTTTTCCCCCTCAACAATATAGTATTAGATGATTATACAAGTTCAAAGTTTTAACGTAATAAATCTCTTGTTTTCTCAAAGTTTTAGAGAACTAGTTTAGTGTACGTGCGTTGCATGTGTGTGTTACGTCAATATTATTAAACTGAATATTATAAATAATTGAAAATTCATAATATTGTCATAAAAATGTACATTTTTTAAATTATTCATCCTATGTTCAAAATCTGCATTGGAGTCCAACTAATTAAAATTCAGACTTGACAAACCTCATTCGGAAATAATGTTCTCTACTAAATTATTTTTTCATACCTACCCTACATAATTCTAAGTAAATGGAGCAATATGGATGACCCTAAACATATATTTAATTCAAATATAATGTAAAGGGTATATTTTTATAAATAATTTGTATAATTTTATTTGTTTATTCAGGATCAAATTATAGGTATATTTTTGTGTCATGTGTTTAATAAACATTTAATAAATAATATCCTACAATATAGAGTAAATCATTAATAACTCCTTGGATAATTAAATAAAAATAAGTATTGTAGAATTCATTTAAATTAAAAAGCATACATAAATCAAGGTTAATAACTAATATTAATGTTATGCCAGTTGAACTTACTTATTGTTTAAAAGAATAAAAACGTGAACAATCTATAATTATCTATAATCTAAAAATATTTGAACTTCTATTTATTAGATGACAAAACACCATTAATCCTTTTCAAGTTGATTCTTTTATGAATCGTTGGTTCATTAGTTTCATTTTCAATTTGTTTAGTCTTTCTCATTGTTGTGGTTGAATTTATTTCTTCTCTTCTATGAAAATTGTATTGGCCTCTTTTGTCATGCCCCGAGCCTACACCCTGGACGTGGCCGACACTCAGAAACCATTTTTGGTCCCAAGTGAACCACTTGGCCTAACTACTTTCTCAGCGAAAGACTTAACAATAGAGGAAAAAGACTGTAAAAGCAACAACTAAACCCGAATAATCTACAATAACTGAATGTAACTGTCAACAAAAAACAACTGAAAGAGCTAAAGCTAGAATACTAACACATGGTCTATGGAACCTCTACAATAGTTGTCTGAAAGGACTATCGGGACAGTCCCCAAGTAGCTAAAACTGAAATAAAAACTGCAATAACATAGCATGAACCAAAGAGCCTCAGACTGAGAGGAGGCCTCACCACTGTCTGGAAGCTATCAAGTTCTCAACGAAGCGGCTGCTGAGGAACTCTGTCACCTGTGTCTGTATCATAAAATGATGCAGATCCTAAGGACATCAACACGTGGAATGTACGATATGTAAGATGGCTAAAACAATAATCAGGATACATAGCATTTCTCAAAAAGAATATAAACATAACTCATAATAAAGTAACAATAATGACAAATACTTTATATGCTGAAAGTAACCTGCTAAAAACTGGTAAGTAAAACATAGTTTCTTAGCTTGGGGAGTTTCTCTAACCGACAACCACCACTATGAGTTTCATGGTGATACAACATCTTGCCACGCTACAAGAACCGTCTCATACTTTGCCAGGGTAGGAGACGAAGAATTAGGGGAGTGGATCCTTCCCAAAACTGGGCCATCTTAGTGGCTAATGAGAAAGGTACCATAGTAAAATCCTATCCTATGCTAGCTACATAGTTTATGAGTGCGAGTAATTAATTCTACTCTCACTCATATCGGTGCTCAATACTATTCCCAAAATTTTATATAGCTCATACTTAAGACTTTGAATTCTAAAAATCTATTTTCTTGGGAACTTAGCCCAACTTACTAAACTTTCTCATTTGACTTCTTCAACTTAACTGAATACTAGAACCAACTCAACGACTCAAAACATGCTAGATTTTCTTAGCTAATACACAAAAATAAACTTTTAAAAGTGCACTTCTTGAACTTAGCATAAAGGTGCTCGAACTAGTCTTTTCTTTTCTTAAAATAGTATCAAGATTTTCAAGAAAACTCAACAATAATAAATCTTGATCATAAATGAATATAACCTTGATAACAATTATTTAATTGGATCATATAGGGAACAAGAATCATAATATTCATCAAGATATCTATGGAATTTACTATGAAAATTTACCTTACAAAGATCACATGGATTTAATCTCAACTAATACTTGAAACTCATGGGTGAAAATCACTTTTATTTTTAGAGATATTATCAAAAATAATACTTTTTATGATGGCCTTATACCTTGGAATGACTTCTTGAGGAATTGAAAAGATTTCCTTGAATGCCCTATTCGTTCTTGAATTTTTACGCTTGAAGTTTTGGGAAGGGTTTTCTTGTTTTGAAAGAATGAAAGAATAGAAATATGTTTTTTGGACTTAAAATGAATTAAAACTAATTAGTTTAGGATATGGGGTATGAAAAAGATCAAAATTGCCCCTCCCAATTAAAAAAATAAAACCTTCTCCATGTTGCACTAGTGCGCTTCGCGCACTAGTGTATTAAAACACTTTTTCATGATTTTTCAACTTTTCATCAAATTTGAAAAAATACCAAGTATGGTTCCACATCCTCTTCGTGTGGCAAAAGAGGCGCAAAAACCTCACTATTTTTTTCTTGGGAAAAATTAATTTGTATTTTTTTGCATGAAAGTAGAGTCGAGACCATTTTCTGACTTAGTTTTTTGCACTGATCGCAAATCTGATCTTAGATTTGCAATTGAAGCATGGGAAGGCACATTACGTGCAAGGTCAATTCTTGGGGTATTTTCATCTTTTCACGGGGGTGTCACAATATCTTCCCGTTGTGATCATTCGTCCTCGAATGATGACGGTACAAAAAATTTGGCTCAAGACAACAAGATTACCACACTTTAAACTAACATAAGTCTTAAGTATGTAAGTTTACCTTCAAGATCCTCATTTAGGCCGACGAATAAGTGTGGATACTTGGCCTTCATGTCCTCTTTTGCTTCCTATGTGGCTTCTTCTACGAATTGGTTTCTCCACAAAACCTTCATCGAAGCAATCTCCTTGGCCCTTAATTTATGAACTTACCGGTCTAATATTTGCACCGAAATCTCTTCATATGACAAAATTGTCCTTAATCCCCACATTTTCAATCGGGACCACTAGAGAGGGATCTCCCAAGCACTTCTTAAGCATGAACTATGAAATACCAGATGTATAACACTTAATTCTGCTGATAACTCTAACTTATAAGCAATCTACCCACTCTTCTCAAGATTTGATAAGGCCCAATATATCTGGGCTGAGCTTCCCCTTCTTCTCGAATCTCATAACTCCCTTCATTGGAGATACCTTCAAGTATACCCAATCATCTATCTCAAACTCCAAGTCTCTTCTTCTAACATCTATTTAAGACTTTTGTTGGCTCTGAGAGACAGCCTCTCCTGGATAACATTCACTTTTTTCATAGCCTGATGGACTAGATCAGGTCCTATCAATCTTGCCTCACTAACTTCAAACCACCTTATGGGCGATCTATACCTTCTCCCATAAAGAGCCTCATATGGTGCCATCTGTATGCTGGCCTGAAAGCTATTGTTATTAGAGAACTCAATCAAAGGTAAATGATCATCTCAGTTACCTTTAAAGTCTATCATGCACGCCCTCAGCATATCCTTCAGGGTCTGTATAGTTCGCTCTGCTTGCCCATTTGTCTGTGAATAGAAAACTGTGCTAAGATTCACCTTCGTATCAAGCCCTTTCTGAAAGGACTTTCAAAACAGTGCTGTAAACTGAGCTCTTCTATCTAAAATAATGGATATAAGGACGTCGTGTAACCTAATAATCTCCTTAAGATAAAGGCTGGCATAATCCTCAGTTGTATCAGTCGTCTTGATAGGTAGAAAGTGAGCTGACTTGGTTATTCTATCTACAATGACCCATATCGTATCATGCTGTCTACATGATTAAGGTAATCCTATTACAAAGTCCATATTAATCATCTCCCATCTCCATTCAGGAATCTCTATGTTCTGGGCTACACCACAAGGCCTTTGGTGTTCAACCTTAACTTGTGGGCAATTTAGGCATCTAGACACGAACTCTGCAATATCCTTCTTTATACCACCCCACCTATAGACATCTCGCAAGTCTCTTTACATATTTGTTGCACTAGGGTGGATAGAGTATCTGGCATTATGAGCCTCAACTAAGATCCTATCTATAAGGCCGTCAACATTTGGCACACACAACTTGCCTTGGTATCTCAGGACACCATCTCCCCCTTTTGGGAACAAAAATACTTTCTGCTTCTGAACATCTTCTTTCAATTAGAGAAGGATAGGATCCTTGTCTTGCTTTTCTTTCACTTCTACCACCAAGGATGACTCTGACCTGTTTCTGGCAATGGCCCCTCCTTCATTAGAATCTTCAATCTGCACCCCCAAATGGGATATTCTGAGAACCTCCTTAGCTAACTCTTTCTTTTCATCCTCAACATGGGATGTGCTCCCATGGTCACCCTTCTAAGAGCATTAGCAACTACTTTAGTTTTACTTGGATGATAGATGATGCTCATATCATAGTCTTTTAGTAGCTCCAACCATCTCATCTGTCTCAAATTCAGCTCCTTCTAGCCAAACACATTGCAAACTCTTGTGGTCTGTGAATACATCCATGTGCCCACCATATAGATAGTGTTTCCAGATCTTCAGAGCAAACACCACAGCAACACATTCAAGATAATGGGTTGGGTAATTTTTTTCATGAATCTTAAGTTGTCTGGAGGCATATGCTATCACCGTGCCTCTCTACATTAATACACAACCCAAGCCAACTTTGGAAGCATCGCAATAAATCATGAAATCATCAACTCCATCTGGTAGGGATAAGACTGGGGTTGTGGTCAGCCTAGTCTTCAACTCTTGGAAACTCTTCTCACAAGATTCTGACCATTCGAACTTAGTCTTTTTCCGAGTCAGCTTAGTCAAAGGAGCTGAGATAGAAGAAAATACCTCTACAAACCATCTGTAGTACCTCGCCAAGCCCAAGAAACTCCTTATTTCTATGGGAGTGGTGGGCCTTAGCCAATTCTTTACTACCTCAATCTTTGGGAAATCAACTTGGATACCCTCACTAGATATAATGTGCCCTAGAAATTCCACAGATGCTAACCAAAACTCATATTTGAAAAATTTAGCATATAGCTACTGGTCCTTAAGGGTCTGATGGATAACTCTAAGATGGTCTGCATGCTCCTCCTTATTATGGGAATAGATCAGGATATCATCTATGAACACAATAATGAACATATGTAGGTACGACCTCAACACCCTATTCATAAGATCCATGAAAGCTGCTGGTGCATTTGTCAGCCCAAAGGACATGACCAAAAACTCATAATAACCATAGCGAGTTTTGAAAGCTATCTTAGGAATGTATCTCTCTCTAACTTTAAGCTGATGATACCCAGATCTGAGATCTATCTTGGAAAAATAGGTAGCACCCTGAAGTTGGTCGAATAAATCATCAATTCTGGGAAGAGGATACTTGTTCTTAATGGTGACCTTGTTCAACTAACGGTAACCTGTGCACATTCATAAAGAACTATCCTTTTTATGCACGAAGAGAACTGGAGCACCCCAAGGTGAGACACTTAGTTTAATGAAACCCTTATCTAAAAGATCTTTTAGTTGCAACATTAACTGCTTTAGCTCTGAAGGAGCCATACGATATGGAGGGATGGATATAGGCTGAGTAACTGGAAGAGTGTATATCCCAAAGTCTATCTTCCTATCAGGAGGGACTCCGGGAAGATCCTTAGGAAAGACTTCTGGGAATTCATTCACAACTGGGATGGACTGAAAAGATGGTGCCTTAGCACGAGAATCCCGATCTCTGACTAGGTATTGTATACACCCTTTAGAAATTAACTTTCTGGCCTTGGGATATGTGACAAACTAACCCTTAGAAAAAACTGAGCTACCCCTCCACTTTAAGACTTGTTCATTACGAAACTAAAATTTGACTACTCTGGTTCTGCAATCCATGGAGGCATACCTAACATCAAGCCAATCCATGCTTAGGATGACATCAAACTCTACCATGTCTAACTCAACCAAATCAACTACAATGGTCTTATAATAAACAGAGACTAGACAACCCCTATAGATTCTTTTGGCTAAAATAGACTCTCCAGTAGGAGTAGAAACACTAAAAGGCTCAAGAAGACGTTCTGGATTGATCCCAAACTTCACAGCTACATATAGGGTTACAAATGACAAAGTGGCTCTTGGGTCTTAATACACATAGATATCATAAGTAAAGATTTTGAGCATACCCTTAACCACATCTGGTGAGTTCTCCTGTTCCTATCTGGTGCCCATGGCATACAAGTGGTTTGTGCCCCCGTTTGTCTCTGCTGTAGTACCCCTATGAGATGGCTTACCCTGCTATGCTGAAGAGACTATCTGTGATCTGGTATATCTCATATTCTACTTTCCCATAGGGAAATACTTCAAGAAGTGCCCCACTTGACCACATTTGAAACATCCAGTTTTGTCCATAAGGCACTCTCTGGGATGAGACTTACCAGACTTACCACAAGCAGGATAAAGGTTTGCTCCTTGAGCTGTGCTACCCTATGACTAGCTGCCTGGGAACCTACGGTGCTGTGAACTATGCTCATTCATGACTCTCAGTGCAGGTGCACTAGCAGATTAAGGTGCTGGTCTAGCTGTCTTAGGCTGAAAAGATGAGTGACTTCCACCTCCAGTCCCTCTCTTGCCTGTCTCTTGGCCCGATGTCTTATCCCTCTTGCTCCTAAACTCCTTCCTATCCGGCATATTCTCCTCCTCTACCTGTTGAACATATGTCATCAAATGGGCTATGTCCATATCCCCAATCAACATCATATTCCTACCCTCTCTCTTAGTCATTCAAGAGAGATCGAACATAAAAAGATTCATCTTAGTATGCATATCTGCCACCAAGGCTAGAGCGTAATGGTACAATTGAGTAAACTTGAGGCTGTACTCCCATACACTCATATTCTCCTACTTCAGGTTCAGAAACTCCCTTACCTTAGCTTGCCTCATCTCCCTAAGAAAGTACTGTCCCAAAAAGACCTCCTTAAACACTGCCCAACTAATAGCTGGTGCCGCATCTACCTTTCTCCCTTTCCATTGATCGAACCAGAGTCTAGCTACCCCCTTGAGTTGGTAGATAGTCAAGTCAACCCGCTCAACATCACTTATACGTATCACCTGAGACACTTTTTGGAGCTCTTCAATGAAATTCTCAGGATCCTCCTTCACATTGAACCCGTGAATTTTGGTAGGTTCATCCTCAGGAACTCCCTAACTCTGGCGGTATCTGACCTATCATTTCTGCCATCTCTCTGGCGACCTCCCTGAGTAGTGATTGCCTGAGCCAAAGTCTAAATGTCCTAGCGAAGTTCCGTATTGGTGATGTCTGCCTGCTGTGGCTGCTCCACAGGCATAACTGAACCACTAGGCTTATCAGGAATTTGGCAAGGTTGATTTGTATTTTTCCTGGCTGGGCGCCCTTCGCCTCTTATTGGCCCGTTAGCTCGGTGAGAAGGCATGATCTAAAAAAAAAATGGCATGAATGCACAAGTTAGAAGAGACTTCATAGAGATATACTCTGAAGCATGAGACAAAGAATGACAATTAAGGGTGACACTTCCTAATGTCCCATAGCCTCCCTATTATAGATGTGGCACGCTTCACACCCACAATACAGACTCTACTAGACACGGTTCCATAGACTCCCTAGGACTCTTGAACTCTGGCTCTGATACTAAGTTTGTCATGTCCCGCGCCTACACCCTAGACGTGGCTTGCACTTAGAAACCATTTCTGATCCCAAGCGAACCTCTTGGCCTGACAACTTACTTAGTAAAAAACTTAACAATAGAGGAAAAGTTCTATAAAAACAATAACTAAACCTGAATAATCTGCAATAATTGAATGTAACTGTCCATAAGAAACAACGAAAAGAGCTAAAGCTAGACTACTAACACATAGTTTATGGAACCTATGCAATAGTTGTCTGAAAGGACTACCGAGATAGGCTCCAAGTAGCTAGTATTGAAATAAAAACTAAAATAACATAGCATAAACCAAAGAGCCTTAGACTGAAAGGAGGCCTCACTACTGTCTAGAAGCTATCAAGTTCTCAACGAAGCGGTTGCAATAAATAGAATGACTAAAAATTCAAAGAAAGGTTTTGCTTTTGGTCATAATATGCATCATAAAATGATGCAGGTCCTAAGGACGTCAGTACGTGAAATATATGGTATGTAAGATGGTCAAAATAATAACTCAGGATACATAACATTTCTCAAAAAGGATATAAACATAATTCATAATAAAGTAACAATAATGACAAATACTTTATATGCTGAAAGTAACATGCTGAAAACTGGTAAGTAAAACATAGTTTCTTATCTCGGGGAGCTTCTCTAACTGACCACCACCACTATGAGCTTCATAGTGATACAAAGTCTTGCCCATGCTTCCAGAGCTGTTCCATACTTTTTTGAGGTAGGTAACGAAGAACTAGGAGAGTGGATCCATTCCAAAACTGGCCCATCTCAGTGGCTAATGAGGAGGGTACTGTAGTACAATCCTAACCTATGCTGGCCACATAGTTATGAGTTCGAATAATTAATTCTACTCTCACCCATTCTATGCTCAATACTACTCCCAAAACTTTATATAGCTCATACTTAAGACTTGAAATTCTAAAAATCTATTTTCTCGGGAACTTAGCCTAATTTATTACTCAACTTTCTCTTCTTACTTCTTTAACTTAACTGAAAACTAGAACCAACTTAGTGACTCAAAACATGCTAGATTTTCTTAGCTAATATGCAAAAATAAACTTTTAGAAGTGCACTTCTTGAACTTAGCTTAAAGTTACTCGAACTAGTCTTTCTTTTTCTTGAAATAGTATCAAGATTTTAAAGAAAACTCAAGATTAAGAAATCTTGATCATAAATCAATATAAACTTGATAACAATTCTTTAATTGGATCATATAGGGACTAAGAATCATAATATTCATTAAGATATCTATGGAATTTACTATGAAAATTAACATACTTTACAAAGTTCACATGGATTTAATCTCAAGTAATACTTGAAACTCATGGGTGAAAACCACTTTTATTTCTAGAGATATTATAAAAAATAATACTTTTTATGATGGCCTTACATACCTTGGAATGACTTCTTGAGGAATTGAAAGAATTTCCTTGAATGTCCTAATCGTTCTTGAATTTCTACGCTTGAAGTTCTAGAAAGGATTTTCTTGTTTTGAGAGAATGAAAGAATAGAAATATGTTTTTTGGACTTAAAACGAATTAAAACTAGTTAGTCGGAGTTGCACCTCCCCATATTAGCATGGTACAAATTGCTTTTAAGCCTTCAACTCTTAAAGGGTTACCTGAAACTTTTCTGGCAGCTTTACGAGATGCTAAAAATTTGAATTTTTTGACATTCTTTAATGGGTTCAATATAATGTACTGTGGCTTATGGTCCTGTATCATTTCATACACCACTGAATTTATAGCTCTCTTTGACTGATGTTAATATTCTTGATGCTTTGACGTTGAATATTAAAATGCATGGTTATAATTATGCGCCTGGATCTGAGCTTATATGTTTTATCTTATAGAATTTATTTTAAGTTATTGTCTTCTTTAAATCCTAAGTATAAAGTATTTGACACTTCTAATTAAACTATTTTGATTGAAACTAATTTTGCCAAATCAAAAGTCACCACTAAACGACAAATTAAGTGGGACGAAATTGATTTCCCTACCACTTGGACTTTAAATTCAGCTATGTCTTCTAGACAAATAACTAAAAATTTGACAAAATTAAATTTTTTACATATCACGCAAAATCTAGATGAAATGTTTTTATTCAATTTGATGATAGATCAGTTGTTTATAATAGAAATTCATTTTCTCATAATAGATTATTGTCTGTTGTGCATCATATTTCTCCTATAGAGCCATCATATGGCCCAACTAGAAGTCGCCCAGCCTCTCTACATACTATTGACACTGAATCAGATGATAAAGTGTGTGATACCACTAAATATGTTGAAAAACTTAAAATCAATCCTCAAAATAATATTGTTTAGGATGCTGCTAATATTTCTGATAAAGATATTCTGACTGTTTCAGAAATGGATTTTAACCCCAATCAACTTTAAATGATTCCAGTCCAAATCGACTTTAGTCCAGGATCCCTGGCAAGAAAACAAATTTTAACAAGAATTTTTCAGTGATAAATGCAACCAATTTAGACTTTGATTTTTTGAGACTTATAATTCAGATGAATTACATAATATTTCGTAAGAGTTTTATGAAATTTGTGCTCTGCACAATCAGATTATATGCTTTATTCTATAGTTTAAACCACTTATTTGCCATTATATGTTAATATTTTAGAAACATCATATCAAAAGGATAAAGGGGAAATGGTTACGCAAATTTACCTACCTTAATTATCTTTTATTTTACTTAATAATACAACCAACTCAGTTGTTGCCTTCCAAGATTTTGTTGAGAAGATGTTGCTCACATTAATATTGAAGAAATTAATAAATTAATTTTTCAAAATAGTTATCAAAACCTTTATGTAAAGGTTTTAGGAGAATATATCAGTTCTTTATATGAAAAGCATGATAAGCTACATTTTTTAATTAAAGAATTAAGTATGGGCAAGGAAATGAGCATTAGCAAGGCTGTGTCTTCTGACGTGGCTTCCTCTTCAAGAATCAAGCCAGATGTACAAATAGTCAACGCTAATATTCAGCCTCCTCCAAAAATTCCTAAATTTCAAATTCAAAATGTTCCAAGTTTTGATATTGATATTTAGAAAAACTTTTTGAAAAAATGACTGCTTTTAATGCAAAACCTTTTAATTTGTCAAAGGACTTTGCTGATCAAATTGAGCAAATCCCTGATTTTTAGACAGTTAAAACTCAAACTTATTCTGAGCTTAATAAGCTTAAAGATATGGTCAAACGACAAAAAGGTAAAAGGTATGCTAATTTGCCCCATATAGAAACTTATTATTATCCTTGTCTGACTCTACAAGACATTTGATAAGATGAAATTTGAAGTATTGGACATAGACACAACTTTCTTCTCTATAGATTCAGGGGATACAAGTATTAAAAATAAAAAATTAGAAGAGGTAGAAATACCTCAAGATCTTAGATTTGGTAAACAAATGAACTATTCCAAAAAAGTGAGGTGTCCTTTTTACAGTTAGAATCGCTAGACACATGGGCTCAACACAAGTAGTATCAAGTTCTGACAGGTTCCTTGCTTAGGTAAAAAGTGAATAGAAGGAGATGAGGATAAAGATGCTTCTCCTCTAGATACTGGGGAGTTTATCAAACTCCTTCCTCCCAACCGTATAACTGGTCGAGTATTTGCTGAGGATGAGGATCATTATGACGATCCCTGCTTTGGGACAATCTTCTCGTAAGCTTAGTTTTACCTCTATCATCTCGTCCTCTTACTCCAGGAAATCATAAAGGTGATCCGTCCATACTACAAATATAACAATTTTTATTAGTCAAAAAATCAATAATCCAAGGTATCAAAGTTGTGGAATCATTGCCTAATTTCGCCTTCAATATTGACTTCTTCATAAGTGAAAACAACTGTTAGACCCCGTAATTAATTAAATGGAGGTTAATTGCTCATTCGGGAAAATTGTTGAGATTGAGGTGTATTATAAATTCACCGGGAATTTTTGCGGGTAAAAATTTGGTTGAAGTCGGGAGTCCTTAATTGGATTAAAATAGAAAAGTTTGGGGACCCAATTGATCAATGGGCTAACTAGGAGCCCTTATTTGCAATTTTAAAAAATTGAAAATTATATATATACCCCCCTTTGTTCTTAAAACAAGAACATTTGTTGTTCTTGTTTTGGGACTTGGCTTTGAAGAG
>JAOTQJ010031115.1:0-15971 GCA_025642045.1 Solanum sejunctum
GCTGGGTGGTAGGGACAGGGGGCAGGGGGCTGGGTGGCAGGTGGAGAGTTGGGAGAGGTGGTTGGGTGGTTATATATTTTTAAAGAAAGAAATTAAGTAATGAAATAAAAAATAGATCATTTGTCTTTATATAATTTATTATTTTAATTTTTTTCTTATTTATATGCCAAATGTCATCTTTTAATTTGTTATTTTGGCACGTCAGTGTCATGTCATCATAAATTGAATTACACACACTTTATATTTTTTGCTAACTAAGCATTTTATGTTTAATTGGTATATATTTTGAATAGTTTAAGTGTTCAATCGGAATTAGTCTTAGTTGAGGTGTCTAAGTGAAAAATGAAAATAAGTTTAGATGTCTATTGATGACTTAAGCCAAAATAAAATAATACACGATTCATCTAAATAATAAGAATAAATACAAAATAACACCAACTAATACCATAATAACATTTACTAACTAAATCTTAGCTTATAAATAACAAACATTAACAAACAAATACACCAACAATGTTTTTGTTTAAATTATTTATGGTATAGTTGTGTGTACCAAACATATTTTGTTTAAATTGTTGACTTTTTTGTGGTAAAATTGTGTGTGCCATCAATAATTTCACCATAAAAATATCCAATTATAATCAAAGACATCAACCAAATTTTTCCACAAGTTTGTTTTCACAGGGCACTAAAAAAAATCAATCTACACACTAATTATTTTACCATTTAACTGAAAGTGTACCAAAAAATTCACAACTATACAAACTCTGAATTAGACACCCACAACATATTTTCACCATGTAAATACTTAATTATAACCATAGACAACAATACAACTATCACCATATAAATATATAATTATAGTCGATATTAATTATAAAAAAACTAAAAAAAAGAAAACAACTTTAAGATCAACTATTCCACCATTTAATTAAGGAGAAGATTTTCATGAAAAAGGAAAAAATAAATTAAATGAAAATATTAATTAAATGGTAAGATTGAAGTCTGCACAATACATATCAATAAATTAGCAATAAATTTATGTGTTCTGTGTTCCGTTTAAAGAATGCCATTAGTAATAAATTAGGAGAGAGGATATATTCCAACTATATAAAATCAGCTGTTTTTTATTTTATTTTTCTTATTAATGTGTTTATAGGTTTGTATTGTTTTGTAAATAAAATGTTGGCATTTAGATGTAATTTGAGAAAGTTGACATGTTGTTGTAATTTAGAGTATTAAGTGGTATAGGGATGTTCTTTTCCCTTCATTTTATGTTTTCTGATTGGGTTGAAAGTTTGTCTTACTTACGTATGTAAATATTTGTCTAATAGTTATTTCATTTTCTAATAAATTTATTATTTCATTTGGTAAAATTTTACATTTACTCTGTTGAGATATCGTCCTTTCATACATTATCTCCGTTTTTCTTATATATGAATTTACTGTACTCAATAATGTGTTTATCTTTTCTTGTTATTCATCTATATATTGATGTTTTCAATCCCTACTTTTGTTGAGTTTGAACTTTGAAGTTTTCTTGTGTAGATATAATTAAGGAATGATGCTGAATTTTAGTAATAATTATGACGCGGTAAGTTAAGTTACTCGTAATAAAATTTTCACATAATAAATTTTATTATCTCTAATTAATATGTAATGTGATTTTCTTTTTTATGTAAGTTAGACATGTTTTATTATTTGATTATTACTAAAATAATTTTGTAGAAGTTGAGATGGTTCAACTAATCACATTTTAGAATAAACAAAAGTGTTCCACAAAATAACATCAATTAATTATTTAAATTTTTGAGGAAAAGCTTTTACGGAGGAAATTAGTGAAATGGTTCATCTATATGCAGTAGCGTGCATAACATAATTTATATGTAACTGAAATATATGAATTAAAGGTTTTCTGACATTCATAAATATAGAGATTGGGTATACTATATCATTATGTCATGCTCCGGGAGGGTATCCTTGGTGTGGCCGGCACTCAAAGACTATTGTTAGTCCCCGGGCGAATCACTTGGCCTCATCATCACATCATACTCATTAACGAAAGGATAGCATGTTGAGAGTAAATCATGCTTTGAAAGAAATCTCAGTCAGATAGACTCATTTTGAAATCTTATGCTCAATCAATGTTGTTTGGGAGTTTCTCCTAACCGACATCCTCATCCCACCACGTTTAATTAAGTGATGCATAAGAAATCAGCATCATTGTCATGCCCGCCCTTAACTTGCCACGGAAAAGGGTGATCAACTCTCTCTTGGATCCAGAATATGTGTCCACTTGCAGGACAAGATTCACCGGGCTAGCTGTAACGACTATCCTACACTAGCAACATAGTTTTGTAGATTAAAGTAGAAGTTTACTCGCTCCCCACTCGGTGCTCAATACTTCTCTAAAGACTAAGATATGCTCAACTCATCAATCATCTCATCTATCTCAACTCATCAATCATCTTGTCAAGCTCAACTCATCAATCATCTCACCAAACTCATCAATCAATGCAAGAAATTAAGCTTGACTCAACTTAATACGGTCATTTAGAATTATCAATTTACTTATGATATAATACAAGTAAGATATCTTGTGTAGTAATGTAAGTGACATAAATGTAACATACACCTCACATTAAATCATGCTCAAATCATTCAACTCATGTACTCAACCTCTCTCGAATAATCTTCACCTTTTCCATAGCTTAAAGAACCAAGTATGGACCAATCAACTCTATTTATCTACTTCAAACGGGTGACCTACATCTTCTCCTATGAAGTGCCTTATATGGGGCCATTTGAATACTTGAATGAAAATTGTTGTTATAAGCAAACTCTATCAATGGCAAGTGGTCATACTAATTACCTTTAAAGTCAATAGCATAGGCTCTCAACATATACTCCAATGTCTGAATAGCGCGCTCAGCCTTGTCATCCGTCTGAGGGTGGAAAGTTGTGCTAAGGAGCACCTTCGTACCTAACGCTTCTGAAAAGTTCTCCAAAACTTCACAGTGAATTGACCTGCTCTATTTGAGATGATAGATAAAAGGGACTCCATGCAATCTGACAGTTTCCCTTATGTAGAACCGGGCATAATCCTCTGCAGTGTTAGTCATCTTCACTACCAAAAATTTGAGGCAGACTTAGTCATCTTGTCAACTATCACCTAAACCGAATCATGTTGTCTGCAGGACCTCAGTAAACCTATGATAGAATTCATGTTGATAATCTGCCACTTTAACTCCGGAATCCCAAAATTCTAAGCCACTCCTTGTGGCCTTTGGTGATCAACTTTAACTTATTGACATTTTGGGCACTTGAAAATGAACTCAATAATATCTTTTTTCATTCCACTCCACTAATAGACTTTCATCAAGTCACGGTATATTTTAGTCGACCCTGGGTGGATGTAATACCTGGAATTGTGGGGTTCGGCTATGATCCTCTCTTTGACCCAATCAACATTTGGAACACATAGTCTACCTTGATACCTCAATACTCCATCTCCTCCTTTGGCGAAAGTCATTACTTTCTACTTACGCACATCCTCCTTCAACTGTAGTAAGATCGAATCTCGATCTTATTTTTCTTTCACCTCTACTACTAGAGATGATGACGATCCATGAACTCCTCCTTCGCCTGACACCTCTAGTTGAATTCCCATTTGGGCCATTCTATGAACCTCTTTGGCTAACTCTCTCTTTTATTCTCCCATATGGGTGGTACTTTTCATGGACAACCTGCTAAGAGAATCAACAACCACATTTGCCTTACCTTGGTGGTACAGGATGCTTATGTAGTAGTCCTTGAGAAACTCAAGCCATATCCTCTACCTTAAGTTGAGCTCTTTCTGGGTAAAGACATATTACAGGTTTTTGTGGCCTATGAATATGTAAATATTAGCTCCATATAAGTAGTGGTGCCATAGCTTGATAGCAAACACCACCACCGCTAACTCCAAGTCATGAGTGGCATAATTTTTCTTATACACCTTAAGATGTCTAGAAGCATAGTGAAAACCCTTCTGTTTAGCATCAACACACATCTCAATCGTACTCTCGAAGCATCATAGTAAATAATGAACCCATCTATGCTCTCAGGCAAGGCCAATACTGGTGCGGTAGTTAATCTTGTCTTTAGCTCTTGGAAACTCTTCTCACAATCATCAGACCATTAAAACTTGACCATTTTTTGAGTTAGTTTAGTCAATAGTACGGATATGGAAGAAATCCCTCAATAAACCTCTAGTAATAGCCAGCCAATCCCAAAAAACTTTGTATCTCTGTCGATGAGGTTGGTCTCATCCATTTCTTGATCGCCTCAATCTTTTGAGTATCCACTCGAATCCTATCTCCAAAAATTACATGACCTTAGAGAGCCACAGACTTGAGCCAAAATTCACACTTAGAAAACTTTGCATATAACTCATTATCTCATAGTATTTGCAAAGTGATCTTGAGGTGGTTGACATGCTCCTCCTCATCTCTGAAATACACCAAAATATCATCAATAAACACAATCACACACATATCAAGATACTATTTGAATACTCTCTTCATCAAATCCATAAAGGTTGCGAGTGCATTTGTCAATCCAAAAAACATTATTAAGAACTCAAAGTGACCTTATTGGGTTTGGATTACCATCTTCAGGATATCACATTCTCTCACCTTCAACTGATGATAGCCTGATCTAAGGTCTACCTTAGAGAAACAATAGAACCCTAAAGTTGGTCAAACAAATCATCAATCCTCGGAAAGGGATACTTATTCTTTATATTCACCTTATTCAACTGACGGTAGTCAATACACATCCTCAAGGAAGCATCCTTCTTTCGCACAAACAAGACTGGGGCAGCCCATGGAGAGACACTCGTCCTTATGAATTCCTTCTCTAACAAATCCCTCAACTTCTCATGCAATTCTTTCAACTCTTTGGGGGCATCCTATACGACAGAATAGAGATAGGCTGTGGAAGAAAGAATATGAATTTCAATGTCGATCTCTCTATTTGAAGGAGCTCCCGGCAGATCCTCAGGGAACATATTAAGAAAATCACTCACAATCAGGACTAACTCAAGAGAAAGGGGCTCAATAGTATCATACTTAACTCGCACGAGATGGTAGATACACCCCTAAGAGATCAATCATCGGGCCTTGAGGTAAGAAATAAACTTACCCTTTGGTGCAACAGAGTCTCCTCTCTACTCAATAATAGGCTCATTTGGGAACTGAATTTTGAAGTTAGATTTTAGCAATCAACAGAGGCATAGCAGGCATGAATCCAATCCATACCAAGGATCATATCGAAATTAACCATCTTCAACTTAATCAAATCAACAAAGGTATCCCTACGATCGATGGACACCACATAATCTCTATAGACTCTCTCAGCTCGAACGGACTCATTCACAGGAGTAGAAATTTAAAATGGCTCAAGCAAACATTTAGTAAGAATCTTAAATCTACTTGCCATATATGGCGTCACAAAAGATCAAGTTGCACCTGGATTAAGTAAAACATAGCAAGAAAAGATAAAGACTCAAAGCATACCTATCACAACATCTGGTGCAATCTCCCAGTCCTGTTGATTCCCCATCGCATACAAATGATTCATCCCACCACCTACTCCGAGCGCGGCATGCATCACCCCTCTGGTTACCCTTACTGGTGGTGCTAGTGTTGGTGTTTGGGCCTTATTGCCCCACATTGGACAATCCCTCTGAAAGAGACCCGATTGGCCATACTTATAGCAAGTAATTACTACATCTCTACACTCTCCCAAATGGATCTTGATATATCTCCCACAAGGTGTCTTCCCTTTAGAGCCAAGAGTTGCACTTGCTTAAGATTGTGCACCCTATGCCCTAAAGTTAGTCGGACCTTGGGGTCTTAGGTCATACCTCTGACTCGAGGTTGGTGAACTGACTAAAGATGGGGCATAGTTAGAAGGCATCATCTGAAAATAGGACTTATCTCCCTTACATTGCTTGTTCTGACCGAACTCAGGCCTTGCTAATCTGGCCTTCTTATTCAAATGCTCCTTTTTGTCCCTTCTCTTATATTCTTTAGTCTATTGGGCATAAACCATTATCTTGGAAATAGTCATATCTGGAATCAATAATGCTGCCTTGTACTCCCTTTTCAGATGCTTACCCAATCTAAACATAAATTTCCTCATCTTTGCCCTCATATCCCGAACCATCTACATTGTATACCTGGACAACTAGATGAATTTAGGCTATATTCTTTAACAATCATCCCTTATTATTTTAGATTCACAAACACTTCAATCTTTGCCTCTCTCAACTCCTGAGGAAACTCCTGAGGAAAGAAGTGATCAAGAAAGGTACTCTCAAAAATCATCCCAAACAGAGGCTCAATATCATTACCACAACTCTCTTCCCAATGGTTGTACCAAACATTGGCTACATCCTTGAGTTGGTAGCGGCAAGCTCAACTCCTTCAGTCTTTGTAGCATTCATAGTATTCAACACTTTCCACATCTCATCAATAAAGTTTTGAGGGTCCTCCTAAACCTTAGACCCCATGAAGACAAGTTGTTTCATTCTCAGAAAATCTCTTAGTATAGAAGTAGTTGTGGGCTTGTGAGAGCTAGAACTAAGGGTTGGTGAATCCTGGTTCCCACTCTGGGCAACTACCAACTGGATAAGCATAGCAATGTCTCCTCGAAAGTCAACCTCTGAAGCAGGAGCTGGTGGAGTAGTAGGTGTTACAGGAACAGTAGTAGTCCTGGGTGGTCGAGCTCGGCCCCTCGTCTTCACTTGATGAGGAACCTCTAAAGTAGGGTTCTCAGCAATGCTAGCAGAAACATTCCACTAGGCCACTTTGTGTCTAGGAGGCATGATCTGTAATCATGTAACACATGAATTAGAAAAGGAATTCTATAGAGCTTTTAACCATATCACATGAACTCAGATTGCAACAAAAGGGTAAACAGTTCCTAATATGTTGTAACCTCCTTTTTATGAAGTGTGGTGCACAACACACTCTTAAACAATACTCTACTGAATACAACTTCATAAACTCTCTAGGACTCTTGAACTCTATACTTTGGTACCAATTTGTCACGCCATAGGAGGGTACCGTTGGTGTTGCTGACACTCAAAGACTATTACTAGCCTTCGAATGAACAACTTGGCCTTATCGTCACATTATACTCAATAGTAGAAGGGTAGCACTTAATAAAAGGGGACCTCATATAAAGATAAAATGTATATCTCTAATATCGTAGTTTTCAAAATAGAAGTAAGTTTAGATACATCAACTCTATACTCTATGCTCATTGTCTATGAAGCCTCTACTCAGTAGCCTAGATGGTGTCATGTCATAGTCAAAGAAAAGTAAATATAGACTAAATCAAGCTCATAAACTAGTGCTACTTCGGAGAACAAGGAGGGCTCACCAAATCTGAGAATGCACTGAATTCAGGCATAAATGGTGCACATGCTCAGATCCTCTATCTACTATATTTGAATTATAAAATGATGCAGGCTCAATATAGATGTCAGTACATGGAATATACTGGTATGTAAAATAGATCAATAAAAGTAAGGCTCGCCTCACTCACCTCGACTCAATACTCATGCTCAAATCTATTTATGCAAGTTTAGAGTAAATCATGCTTTGAAAGAAATCTCAATAAAATAGAATCATTTTGAAATTGTCATGCTTAATCAATGTTACTGGAGAGTTTCTCTTAACTGACATCATCATCCCACCACCTTTAATTAGGTGATGCACAATGAATTAGCATTATTGCCACACCCGCCATTAACTTGGCATGAAAAGGGCGATCAATTCTCTCTTTGATCGAGAATATGTATCCACTTTCAAGACAAGAGTTGCCATACTAGTTGTAATGAATATCCTATGCTATTAACTTAGTTCTATGAGGTAAAGTATAAGTTTACTCGCTTCCTGGACGGTGCTCGATACTTGTCATACCCTTTTTTTTTTTAAGTGAGACTAAGCCATCCTTCATATAGTATAGGATTTTAATTAATAATTCTTGATTGAGTATAAGTGTTAATGTGGGAATAAAATTGGAGATGATCTAAGGTCACACGAACCCTCTAGTAGAAAGTTAAGCTAGAAACTTTCTTAGCATTTGAGTTCTAACGTAAGATTTTATAAAAATTAGATGGACTAGTGGCTTTTAGGTTGTCTATATATGCTAGGATCAATTCCTAAGTATTTAAAGTATATTAGATGTGATTTAGGGTCATAAGGGATCTTTTACATCAAGCTAAGTCCAAAGAGTTTCTATTAACTAAGTTTCATATGAGTCAATAGAAGGGTCAAGTCTAAATGACCAAATCTACTAAATTACAATGATTTAGGAGAATTATAATATATCAAATCGAGTATATTTGAATTAGCTTTTCAACGCATCAAATTTTGTCTTAATCAGAGTTTGGAGTAAAAAGTTATGGCCATTTTAGCAAAAGGTGAAGAGTTGTCTTAAGGTTCGCGTCCGGAGCTCATCGCGCACCTGACGCGAACCTTATTGGATAAGTTAATGACATTTTTTTCTTTAAATTTTGAGGGTATTTTTATCCTAAAATCTTTAGATGTCTATTTAAAATCCTAAAACATCAAAAATGTCATTTTTCATGATTAAAAACCTCTCCTTCATTCCTAAACATAAACGCTCAAGAATCATCAAGAAAGTTATCAAGTTAGGATTAGCTTCCAAGATTCCTCCTCAAGGTAAGTTATTCTTCATGAATTTTAAGCTACCAAATTGAGATTTTCTTTATCTATTCATGAATCTCTAATAGAATATTAAATCATTACCTAGGATTTCAAGAAGATGAATTCAAGAATCACAACAAAGGATTTCTTGATTCTTCTTTTTCAACAATGTAGGTTCTTTATCAAGAAATCTAAAGATTCTAAGTCAAGAACTCAAGAATCAAAGAGATTTCCTTCAACCAACGTCCTTCCAAGTCCTTTCACTTTAAAAGAACTACCAAGATCGAGGATTTTCTCAAAGTAAGCTAGTGCTTGTCAAATTTCGATGGTAATATTAACTTCTCAGGTATGTAAGGCTAATCATAGCATTGGATTGAGTTCGTCCATGCTCCCCACATGTTAATTCTCCATATTTGAGTTCAAGTAGAGTCTTACTCTAAGTCTTGAATTCTGAATGAGTTTGTTCCTCTTCCATTGAGTTAGTATATGTATGCACTGAGATTGTTATTATTCTTATATTTTATATTATTTTGAATTTTCATTCATGGATACTTTCCCATGAACCATAATGAAGTTGATGATCATGAATTTCCTATACATTCTTTGATATTGGGATTAATGATTTTTTATGCATTAAACAAGTGTTTTGAATAAAGATTTTACATGTTCTAGCAAAGATGATGATTGTTCTATGCATTGCTGAAAGAGTAATGTAAACTAATATTATATATATTTTTATTGAGTCCAAAGAGTTATATTTTGAGAAACACATTTTGCTGAGATAATGCATGATTTAATGAGTTTTGAATAAAAGCATGAGATTTACTAAATTTTTTTACTAAATTGGGGTCTTAATTTAAGATACTACTTTTAATTGTTAAGTTAGTTAAGCCTTGAAGTTACTACGAAAATCTATGAAGTTCGAAATCTTGCTTTAAACTTAAGTAAAGTATTAACATAAGTATTTTATGAATAGTGAAGTATGAAGTCTATGATTTTAGACAGTTTTGAGAAGAGCTAAGAGAATGTTAAGTTGGGCTAAGTCCCAAAGAGAAGAAACTAATACTTAGAGCAAGAATATTATTTTAAGTATGAGCATATAATTAAAATTTTTTGGGAGTAGTATTGAGAACCGACATGAGTGAGATAATAATAATAACTTAAACTCATAAACTACATATCCAGTGTAGGATAGGATTGTACAAAGGTACAACTCCTCACTCGCCACCGAGATGGCCCAGTTTTAGGATGGATCCACTCTCCTAGTTTTCGTTCCTTACCCTGCCAAAGTATGGGATAAGTTGGGTAGCGTAGGCAAGACGTTGTATCATAATGAAGCTCATAGTGATGGTTGTCGATTAAGAAACTCTCGTAGCAGTAAAGTTTATTACTGTATACAATGACATTTATTATTTCTATATTAAAGTATTTCATTTTATTATGTTGCATATTTAATTGAGTTGAGCTATTTACAGAGCTGAGTATTTGAGTATCAGAATTTGTATATATTGAGTTGTGTTTGTTGATGCATTAAATTGAATATTTATTTACTTGCACTTTTAAACAAGTTCTAAAACATACCTTTTATTTGCATGACATACTTTTGTTAATTAAGCTATCTCAAAGTTCAATTTTAAAGTGAGTATCATGTTCTTAATATTTTTTGGCTATCTTGCATATAGTATATTTCATGTACTGAAACCACTTGGCGTTGCATCATTTCATGATGCACGTACAGGTTTTAGAGACCCTTAGCAAGCATTTTGTTAAAGATCTATTCGGTCGCATAAAGTAGTGAGACCTCCTTACTTTCGTAGGAACACTTTTATTTTACTTCATTCTCATTTTTTTTTAATTGTCTTGAGGTAGCCTTGAACATGTCTTGGAACCTTCTTATGAATTGATAAAGGCTTCATAGACTGAGTTAGATAGAGAATAGTAAAGTTTGTCTTACTTTCAGAGTTAATTTGGAAAAACTATTATTATTTATTTTTTTTGAAATATTGAGTTATTTTAATAGAAGATATAAAATTATTTTACATGAGAATATGCATGCCCTTGAGTACTTTCTTTTGTTTTATTAAATCTTTCGGTATTTGAATAAGTGAGTTGAGCCAAGTGGTTTGCTTGGAAGCCAATTATGGTTTCTGAGTGCAGGACACGCCCAAGGTGTAAGTTCAGGGCATGACAAACTTAGTATCAGAGGGCAGAGTTCAAATGTCCTAGGGTGTCAATGAAGCCGTGTTTGTAGAATCTTATTTATGGTTATGATGGCTCCACTTCTAATAATGAGGGACTATTGATATTTAGGAAATGTTTTCCTTCTTTCAGATTCTGAATCGTGCGATAAAGCTAATTCCTAAGAAATCTACGATAATTCATGCATTTCTCTAAATGTATTCGATTATGCCTCGTCCACAAGGTGATAAAGATAGTAATATTTAGCCCCTTATCTATGAGTTCCTCTGTTATAAATAGTCATAGTGATAGAGAGATTGCACCGGGTTTGAGAGAAGTCGACTAGTGTGCTAAGCTTATTGACTAGAAAGAGTTCACCATTACTCATATGAATCATGCATTTAATTTAGCTCTAGATATACCCAGACCCTCTTTTTCAAAACTTGCTTTGATGTTACCCATAAGAGAGCAACATATGTCTCTGAAAAGTTTCATGCTACCAATTAAGAGTGAGATGTGACGTCTTATAAACTCTGAGTAGAATTGAATCATCCCTGAGTTAGAAAGATGATGATGGAAAGAAAGGGACAAGATAGCAAGAGTGACGGTTGATTGAGTTTTATGACTAGAGTTACGTATCTATTAGGTAAGTAATAAGGTGATGACTCGATTGCCATAAATTTTGATGAAAGAGTAGTAAGTATCCTTTGACTTTCATGATGAGGTATAGAGAAAGAGTTATTGTCAGAATATGTTAGTACGTGCTCAAAACTAGAAGGAGGTTTATGTTAATATGTTATTAGTATTCATACCATTAAGGGTGAAATATAGATATTGAATAGGGGAACATAGTGTGTTCAATGTGATAGATCTAAACTAGGCTTATGATTCCGAAGTGAAACCCTCATGAGATTCATTGAGTTAGGAGGTTAGCAGATGAGGAAGTATAGTGAATAGGTGAGTGGTACTTGAGTCATGAAGAGGGGATGTGTTACTTGAGTATTCGCTATGAGATTTTAGTAAGCCTATATATCCTAATTTTTACCTAGTAGTTAAAAGTTGGTATGATGTGAGAGAGGTATGTGATAAGTGCACGTGTTAGTACTAGACCCTAAGCTTGAATTTTGAGGAATAGTGTGAAAGAGGAGATAGTATCGTGAGAGTGATAGTCTTAGTTGGATATTTTCTCTAAATGGCTTGCCATAGTGTGTGAAGATGCTAAATTATAAGGAAAGTGATGCTATAGGTAGGGTACAAATGCCCATTAGGTGAGACTCGTGAAACGAGGATAGCTCAATAGATAAGAAGAAGCTTGAGATGTGTACCTATGATTGTGCAAGGATATGTGAAGCTCTAAGTTATGACTACTATAAGAATCTAGACAATATTTGAGTTGTCAATGTGGAGTAGGTTGATGTAAGCATTCTTTTTTATCCCTAGTAAATGAGTCGATTGGGGCTTATGGATAGATGATGAGGAGTTCTCCATAATATGCTAAGTCTTATACAAATGAGTTTATAGGAGTACCAAATTGAGTGTTTGTAGGTAATAACAAAAAAAGAAGAGGTAGATTATAAAAGTTGTGGAAAGTAGTTATGTATGCCAATAGAAGTAGCAAATATAGGAAGATTTTCATAGAGACAGGAGGAATCTAAGAGTGGTATTTTCGAAGAGAGTCTTAGGGGCTATTTTATATATATGCGACTATAGTATAACAAAAGAGTTTAAGATATTCTTGTGGATAGTGACTCCATGACCATGTCGAGATATGTATATATAGCTTACAAAGGTGAATTGATTCGCAACTTAGAGAGATGACCTTTGAGCTAAGAGGGAGATAATGAGGTGATGAAACAGAGTAGAGCTTGAGTTTTGGAAAGAGATAGGCTGATCAAGATGACATATCAATCCTTTTCTATCTCATATAGTCCTTATACTTCAGTCAAAGTGATATTTCATTCTCGTCTGGTGTATGAGTGTTATACCCATGGCCTAGTCCCATCCATATTATGTTGATCCCCGTTCATGTTGAGTTTCAAGATAAGAAGTGATCTTACCTCTTAGATCGAAGAGTTTCTAGTCCTATGTTGATTGAAATGTGATCTGAGTTTTACACTGCATATAGTTTTGTGGAATCAGAGTGAGTTCTGATAGATGAGGGAGATTGTACTTCATTATGAATGTCCTCAATAAGATTTTCCAATTTAAACATGCTAATGATCTTAGTTCCAAGTCCTTTGAGTGATCCTTCTTTACAGTCTTGATCAAAATGTTGATAATAGCATAGGAGTGATGGTTGATGAGTCGAGAATTTGATAGATTGAGTAAATTTTGAGAAGAGTTCTCATTGTTATTAATGTCTTGATATCTACTTTTACTCATCATTCGAGGATGAATAATCCCAAGGGGGAGATAATGTAACACTCCAATTTTTTTTTTAGTTGAGACTAAGCCCTTCTTCATATGATATAGGTTTTTAGCTAATTATTCTTGATTGAGTATAAGTGTTAAAGTCAATTTGTTAATGTGGGAATAAAATTGGAGATGATCTAGGGTCACATGAATCCTCTAGTAGGAAGTTAAGCTAGAAATTCTTAGCATTTGATTTCTAACGTAAGATTTTATAAAATTAGATGGACCAGTGACTTTTAGGTTACATATACATTCTAGTCAATTCCTAAGTATTTAAAGTATATTATATGTGATTTAGAGTCATAAGGGATCTTTTACATCAAGCAAAGTCCAAAGAGTTTCTAGCAAATAAGTTTTCATTGAGTCAATAGAAGGGTCAACTTTAAATGACCATATCTCCTAATTTACAATGAGTTAGGAGACCTATAATATATCAAATTGAATATATTTGAATCAGATTTTCACATATCAAATTTCACCTAAATTAGAGTTCAGAGTAAAACATTATAACCATTTTAGTGAAGGGATACAAAGCTATCTGAAGGTCCGCACCAGGAGCACATTGCAAACTTGACGTGGACTTTTTATGGATAAGTTAATGATGTTTGTTTCTTTATATTTTAGCATATTTTAATCCTAAAAACTTTGGGTGTGTATTTAGAGTTCTAAAACATCAAAAACTTCAGTTTTCATAATTAAAAACCCTCTCCTACATTCCTAAACATAAAGGCTCAAGAATCATTAAGAAAGTCATCAAGTTAGGATTAGCTTCCAAGATTCCTCCTCAAGGTAAATTATTCTTCATGAATTTCAAGCTATCCAACCTAGATTTCTTTATCTATTCATGAAACTCTAATAGAATATTAAATCATAACCTAGAGTTTTAAGAAGACGAATTCAAGAATTCAATAAAGGATTTCTTAGTTCTTCTTTTTCAAAATGTAGGTTCTTTATCAAGAACTTTAAACATTCTAAGTCAAGAACTCAAGAATCAAAAGATTTCCTTCAATCAACGTCCTTCCAAGTTCTTTCACTTTAAAAGAACTACCAAGATCAAGAATTTTCTCCAAGAAAGTTAGTACTCATCAAATTTTGATGGTAATATCAACTTTTCAGGTATGTAAGGCTACTCATAGCATTGGATTGAATTCATCCACGCACCCCACATGTTAATTCTCCATAATTAAGTTCAAGTAGAGTCTTACCCTAAGTCTTGAATTCTAAATGAGTTAGTTCCTCTTCCATTGAGTTAGATATATTCAGGCACTAAGATTGTTATTATTCTTATATTTTATATTGTTGGAATTTTCGTTCACGGATACTTTTCTATGAACCATAATGAAGTTGATGATCATGAATTTATTATACATTCTTTGATATTGAGATTTATGATTTTTCATGCATTAAACATGTATTTTAAAATAAAGGTTTCGCATGTTCTAGTAGAGATGATGACTGTTCTATGCATTGCTGAAAGAGTAATGTAAATTAATATTATATATATATTTTTTATCGAGTACAAAGAGTTATATTTGAGGAACATGTTTTGCTGAGATAATACATGATTTAATGAGTTTTGAAGAAAAGCGTGAGATTTTCTAAAATTTTCTAGTAAATTGGGCTCTTAAGTTGAGATACTACTTTTAATTGTTAAATTAGTTAAGCCCTGAAGTTACTACGAAAATCTATAAAGTTTGAAATCTTGCTTTAAACTCAAGTAAAATATTAGGAAGTATTTTATGAATAGTCAAGCATGAAATCTATGATTTTAGATAGTTTTGAGAAAAGCTAAGAGAATGTTAAGTTGGGCTAAGTCCCAAAGAGAAGAAATTAATACTTTGAGCAAGAATATCCTTTTAAGTATGAGCATATAATTAAAAATTTTGGGAGTAGTATTGATCACCGATATGAGTGAGAGTAATAATAATAACTTGAACTCATTAACTATGTAGCCAGCGTAGGATAGGATTGCACCAAGGTACAACTCCTCACTCGCCAATGAGATGGCCCAGTTTTGAGATGAATCTACTCCCCTAGTTTTCGTTTCTTACCCTGGCAAAGTATAGGATAGCTCTGGCAGTGTGGGCAAGATGTTGTATCATCGTGATGCTCAAAGTGATGGTTGTCGATTAAAAAAATTTTCCAAGAAATAAAGTTTATCATTTTGCACACTGATATTTATTATTTTTTTATTAAAGTATTTTTGTTTATTTTGTTGCTTATTTGAGTTGACCTATTTATAGAGCTGAGCATTTGAGTATCAGAATTTTTATATATTGAATTGTGTTTACTAATGCATTAAAGTCAGTATTTCTTTATATTATGTTGCACTTTTAAAGAAGTTCAAAAGCATACGTTTTACTTGCATAATATACTTTTGTCAATTAAGTTACCTCAAAGTTTAATTTCAAAGTGAGTATCCAGTTCTTAATACTTTCTAGTTGTCTTGCATATCGTATATTCCACGTGCTGATGCCACTTGGTACTGCAGCATTTTATGATGCAGGTACAGATTTTAGAGATCCTTAGCAAGCATTTTGTTGAAGATCTATTCAGTCGCAGTGTCACGCGCCACCCTAGGGTCGTGACCAGTGTCCGATAGGGATACCTAGACACATGCTAACCTTAAATTCCCAATGAAACCGACCTGGAAACCTA
>JAOTQJ010031206.1:0-12788 GCA_025642045.1 Solanum sejunctum
GTTCACTGCCATAAACGTTGCAGCAATTTCGGGGCGGGTTAATTTGGTTCCTTCCACATAGGGTTTGAGTTTTCCCACTTCTTCAAGCACATATTTGAGTAGGTCAGTTGCCCCTGCCTTGACTGATTTTTAATTTTTCTCTCTCTTTTATTTAAAGGACAAAGCTAACATCATGATCGACCTCTCAAATAAATTATTTTTATTTATATACCTTTTTATATTTAATTTTTTTTAACTAATTACAATTAATATTCCTTTAATTTGCCTATTATGAAAATTCATTTGTGGCTGATGTCAGCTCTCACACTATATGATACTAATAAAGCATTAATATGCGGATATCATATTATAAAGAATTAAGTTCAGACTTATATGATATCAATATAGTATTAATAAATCGATTGAGTATCACAAAAAAAATATTTTCTACTAATTTAGAGTTTAATAAATAAGTTTGTGACTTTCATAATTTTATTTTAATTATTTTTTTAAAAAAAGAACTTAAATATATATGATATTGATAGGTTATCAACATATCAATAGAGTATCATAGAAAGTTAAATTGAATCATATATAATACCAATATGGTATCAATAAACCAATAAAGTATCATAGAGTGTTAAACTCAGTCATATATAATACTGATATAATATCAATAAACTGATGGAGTATCACAGAGAATATATTTTTCTACTAAATTTAGAGTTTACTAATTTTCTTTTCATTATTTCTTACTATTTCTTAAAAAAGGAGAGTATAACCCTATATGATACCGATAGAGTGTCAATTAACCTCCAAAGTATCATAGTGGATTACACTTATCCTATGTCATTGGAGCATCACAGAGAATTAATTCATAGAAATCATGTTGATGTCATGGATGGAATAAAAAGAAAAACTTATGCAAGTGGTCAAAATTTTAAACTTATTTACTAAAAATAACTACACGTTAACAATATTATTAAATAGAATTACATTATAATATAATGGCAAATTAATAGTATCTTTACCTAATGCCTTTTTTGTACTATATAAGAAGAGAGAGTGGACTATTTGGTATAAACACGCCTACTTCTAGGGGCGTTTCAGTCATTTCTCAATGTTCCTCTTATTTACCGAATCAATCAAATTTCTCCACATCACCAAGGGTGCTCCCGTTTTTACCTCTGTACTCAGCCTTTCTGCTTCCCACATATTTTTTCGATCCATGTGCTTTCTGCTCATTTTTTCACATGTTCTCTCATTCTCTAATTCATCAAGAAACTCGAGTGATTGAATTAAGGGTGACAAAAGGTTTCAAAATTTAAAAAAAGTGATATAAATTTTAATTATTAGGTGTAGTTGACAAGTTTATAATTAAGAAGTAATGATATTTGATCATTTTCAAACAAGTCCTCAAGTTTTTCTTTGTACACTTTAACCCACTAAATAAAAAATTCTAATTTTTCAATTTGGAAAATGTCCCCAACGACTGCTCCTCTCTCCTCTTCTTATTGTTGTTGTTGTTGTTATTATTATTATTATTATTGTTGTTGTTGTTGTTATTGTCGTTGTTGTTGTTGTCAATATTTTTCCAACATTGGAGCTTCAAATTTGGGACGAAAAAGAAATCAATTGCTAAGGCATTTGTTTGTATAGCTTTTAAAATTACTTGAAAGATAACTTTTAATTATTATTATGACTGATTAAAGTGAATGTTTTATTTGAGTTTTATGTTTTTGTTGTTTTTGTCATTGTTATTGTTCTTCACTGCTGAACTATTTTCAGCGATGTTGTAGCAGATGCTAAAATAGATTCAGCAGTTGTTGAACGATATAGAATAATAATTGAAATATTTTTTTAGCAACTGTTTCACCACTTCTGCAGCAGTTTTTAGTAACTGTTGAATGTACTGCAGTATTTGCTGCATCTGATGTTTCAACTGATGAAGTAGCTGCTGAATTAAATACAACAGTTGTTGTGTTTCTGTATAGTTTTCTCATTATGCACTTTTAATTATTATTTATTTAGGTACCTTCAACATCATCAATGGGAAACAAAATAATATTAGGAGTTGATTATCAGGGTGAATCGATTGAGTCCAACAATCATTTTATTTAGCATTGGAAGGGCAAAAAATGATCGAGACGATTGTGATGATTATGAATCGAGATATCGTGTATGAGAATTTTGTTAATCAAATTATTGCTAGCTGTGAATTAAATTATGAGCCGAATGATATTACTATCACTAACATACATTCTTGTGGTGAAAAATAGAGAGTGACTCCATTTTGAAAAAAAATCAAGTGAGTCTACGAATTTATTTGGAAGATGAACAAAGACCCATTCTACGGATATATATATTTGAAAGAGCGGTGGAGAATCAAAATTCATCTCAAAATTAAGAAATATTGAATGATGAATGTGATGTGATGGATATAGACTTTTTAAATAGAGCAAGTGGAGGTGAGCAGACGTCGACTCCAGAAGTTGCTAGCAACACACTAGTAAATACACAATCAACACAGTTGAATTATGTTCAAGATGATGAAACAAGCTTTTATAATGATATGACATTTAAGAATAAACAAAATTTGGATATTGCGTTGAAAATGGCTTGTTTGAAGAAAGACTTTAGAGTAAAAAAAGTGATAAACTCATGTCTTGTATATTGCGTCAAGTGTGTACATCCTAAGTGCAAGTGGTAGCTGAGAGATGTGAAGCTTAAAAATTGTAATAAACTTTACGTTAGAAAGTATGAAAAGTTTCACACTTGTGATTCTCAGCATCTGACGAGCCACAATCCACATGCTATGGCCAAAGTAATCGATGCATACTTCAAAGATAAGTTTTTCAAGGGTCAAAGGCCATCCACAAGAGATATGAGAACCTCACTTCATGTTGAATTGGGATGCAAGGTCAGTTATTGAAAACTTTGGAAGGGAAGGAAAATTAACATCTTTAATAAGGGGAACACATGAGCATAGATATGTTGTGCTTGACGCGTATCATTATATGCTTAGCACTGTAAATTCTGGGACCAAAACGGCATTGGAGCTCGATGAAAATGGTAAGTCTAAGTATTTTTTTATAGCCATAGAAGCTTGAATTCTTGATTTTAGGCATATGAGAAAAGTCATAGCCATCGATAGAACATTTTTAAAAAGCAAGTATAGTGAAATTTTGTTGTCTGCTGTTGCACAGGATACTGCGAAATATATTTTTTCTACTGTATTTTGTGTTATTGACTCCGAGTGTGATGCCTCTTATCAGTATTTTTTAGCAAATGAGCAATTTTGTAGATGATACTTCGAAATTGTGCATAATTTCGGATCGACATCCAATCATAAAAAAATAACTTCAATTGTCTGCCCTTCTACTCATTATGGTTATTGTATGTACAACTTGGTGAAAATATTCGAATCAATTTTCACAATGAAAGAATCATCTATCACTTTTACAAGGCTGCACAAGCATACAACATAAGTGAGTATAATGACCACTTCAATCAAATTAGAGAAATCGTTCCAGGGGCTGCCACACATCTCAAACAAATGAATTTCATAGATGAAGCAAGGTATTTTTTTGAGAAATAGGCATGTGTTATTAACTGTTGCACCTATTGTTTAACTGTTGCTGAAATTGATGCAGATTTTATCGCAGCAACTGTTGCAACATCTTTAATATCTGTTGTAGAATTTTTTATTTTTAAAAATATTAGTTATTAATTTCTATAATATCTGCTGCAAAATTTATAGATTTGGTATTATGACATCAAATATCGTTGAGTCGGTTAATGCACTTTTTGTTGTTGAAAGAGAATTTCTCATTCCTTCTCTATTTGATGAAATAAATAAAAAAAATTAGTGAAAAATTTCACCAAAGACAAATGGAGTTCATCAATGCATCAACTATCTTGAGGAGGTCGTTGCAAAAAATATTAATTTATGAAATAAGCTATTGGTTCATCAAATTGTCAATTATTAATATACTGTCTCCGATCATGATGCAGTGACAATGGTTGATCTTCATTGCAAATCTAATACTTGCAAAGTCTTTGATCTTGATAAAATACCTTGTTCGCATGCGATGGCGGCGCTCCAATGTCATATGGTGAAGATTATGGAAGGCGTATTTATGAGTATTCTTCTTAATATTATAAGGTAGAGACATACATTTTTGCATACCTGAAGGAAATTAAACCCGTGCCGTTCAAAGAATTTTGGAAAGTTCCTAGGGAGATTTTAGAAAGGGAAATACTTTCTTCATATGTTGTTCCGGGAAAGGTGGGAAAAAAGGCAAAGAAGAGGCGACCAAGTATCGAACAATCATTTTCAAGCAAAAAGAACAAATATTTTATACGCAAAAGAGTTGGGCACAAGAGAACTACATGCCCGGAGCGAAATGTTTTATAAGAACGCTCACTTTTATTTGGTGTTTGTGAACTTGTTTCATTTTGCATATTAATTTTATGCAAAACATTAACATTTATTGTTATTTAATATTATCAGTATTATTATTATTTGAATACATTTTTAATTAAATGTTGCAGGTATTAAGAAATGTCATTTTAAATTATCAGCAGTTTTATAACAATTGTTATTTTATTTACAAAAATTGTTATCGATACTTTAGCAATTGTTATTGACCTCTCAGCAAATGCTACATAATTTATAGAAATAATTATATTGTATATAGTATTTGCTATAAAATTTTTCAGCAATTGCTATGAATTATACAACATTGCTACTACCTTTACAGCAACTGTTACAAATTTTTCAGCAATTGCTTTAAAAAATTCAACAAGTGAATAACTTGCTGAGATATTTTACAGCAATTGCTACAACTAGTTTAACAACTAACCAACTTGCTATAATAAATTCTAACAAAATCTTTACCATTGACTTATTTGTAGTATTGAATTGGACTAAAATCACTATATTCAATCGTAAATATGAACAAATAGACTATTTAATGAAAAGATCAATTCAAATAAGTGTGATCTACAACGATGATCCTATTACTTATGTAAGTACTATCTCAATGTATAAGATCACTACTGATTATAGCATTTAATCTGACATTGGACTAACTCCACCTCATATATTATAAATCATATGGACACAACCAACTAATGATCAATTTACTTAATCACCATCACTTAAATATGCAATTACTCAATAAATTATATATTACTTGTCTATTACCACCTTAATATATAAGATCACTACTGAATCTAGCTTTTAATTTGAAATTGAACTATCACAACTCAATTTATCACGAGATATGATTGATACAATCAAATTATAATCAACTTGCTATAGCAACTAACTACCATGCTATAGAAAATTGTAGCAATTGAAATGAATTATACAGCAATTGCTACGAAATATACAACAATTGCTACTATCTTTACAGCAACTGCTACAAATTTCTCAGCAATTAGTTTAAAAAATTCAACAAGTGAATGACTTGCTGAGATATTTTACAACAATTACTACAACTAGTTCAACAACTGGCCATCTTGCTATAATAAATTCTAACAAAATTTTTACCATTAACTTATTTCTAGTATTGAATTGGACTAAAATCACTATATTCATTCGTAAATATGATCAAATGGACTACTTAATGAAAAAATCAACTCAAATAAGTGTGATATACAACTATGATCCTATCACTTGTATAAGTACTATCTCAATGTATAAGATCATTATTGATTCTAGCATTTAACCTGACATTGGACTAACTCCACCTAATATATTATTGAACATATGGACACAACCAACTAATAATCGATTTACTTAATCACCATCACTTACATATGCAATTACTCAATAAATTGTATATTACTAGTCTAATTACCACCTTAATGTATAAGATCACTACTAAATCTAACTTTTAATCTGAAATTGAACTAATGCAACTCAATTTATCACTAGATATGACATTTACATAGGCAATTATTCAATATAAGTTGACTTACTGAGTAAATTCACAACAAATGGTACGATTGTCCAAGCAAGAGGCTGATTTGCTGACCCATTTTCACAGCAAATGTTAAGATTGTCCCAACAATTAGGCTACTTGCTGCGTCATTTCACAACATATATGAGGATAGCTCCAGCAAAATGCTAACTTGCTGAGTCATTTTCACAGCAAATATTAAGAATGTCCCAGCAAATACGTCACTTGTTATGTCATTTGACAACATATATGAGGATAGTCCCATCAAGATGCCGACTTGCTGGGTCATTTTCATAAAAATTATTAAGAATGTCCCAGCAAATAGGTTACTTGCTATATCATTTCATAACATATATAAGAATAGCCCCAACAAGAAACTGACTTACTAAGTCATTTTTACAACAAATGTTAAGACTGTCCCAATAAGTAGGTCACTTGTTGTGTCATTTCATAACATATCTGAGGATAGCCCTAGCAAAATGCTGAATTATTGAGTCATTTCACAACAAATGTTAAGAATATCCCAACAAGTAGGTCACTTGCTATGTCACTTCATAACATATATGAGGATAGCCCCAACAAGATGCTGACTTGCTGAGTCATTTTCATAGTTAATGTTAAGACTATCTCAGCAAGTAGGTCATTTGCTGTGTCATTTCGCAACATATATGAGGATAGTCCTAGCAAGATGCTGAGTTGCTGAATCATTTTCACAAAAAATGTTAAAAATGTCCTAGCAAGGTCTCTTGCTATGTCATTTCACAAATATATGAAGATAGCTCCAGCAAGATGCTGACTTACTGAGTCATTTTCACAGCAAATATTAAGACTGTCCCAGTAAGTCACTTGCTGAGTTATTTCACAATATATATGAGAGTAGCCCCAGATGTTGAATTGCTGAGTCATTTTCACAGCAAATGTTAAAAATGTCCCAACAAGTAGGTCACTTGTTGTGTCATTTCACAACATATATAAAGATAGCCCTAACAAGATACTAAGTTATTTTCACAATAAATATTAAGAATATTCCAACAAGTAAATCACTTACTACTTCATTTCACAACATATATGAGGATAGCCCCGACAAAAGACTAATTTGCTGAGTCATTTTTACTACAAAATGTTAAAACTATCTCAACAAATAGGTAACTTGCTGAGTCTTCACAACAGATATTTCTATAAAAAAAAATATATTACTATAAAAAAAAGAGATATTTCTATAATATAAAATATTCATCATCAATATTTCAAAAAAGTCAATAAAATAAAAAAAAATACATATGTTCATAAAATAAGTATTCATCATCAACATCCTCAAAAAGTTTAGAAAATAAAAAAAACACCCATCATCTAAAAATTGAAAATACCCATTACCCAAACATGAAATAAACCTATTATTCAAACATTAAATAAACATCATCCAACCTAACAACAAAGAACATAAATAACATCATCACATTGGGTGTTGCTCCTCCGTAGATGCTACTGGTTGTTGCTCCTCCTTCTTAGCACTTGTTGTTGGTTGCTATTTCTCTGTAGCACCTACTACTTGTTGCTTCTCTATTATAACTGCTGCTTGCTGCTCCTCTTAGATCACTATTGCTTGTTGTTCCTTCCTAGCATTTGTTGCTTTTTTCATTGCGTCATGAGTGCTTTAGAAATTTGCTTTTTTCTCTTTTGCTCACAAATAGAAGTATACAATGACTGCAACCTAATGATGGGATGACACCTCTTTTGGACAGCACAGTATTTAAGATTTCCTGAAATGACATCATTTCCATCATTTTATCCATCCTCTCATTATGTGACACCATCATTTTTATCATTTTATCTATCCTTTCATTGCAAGCTTCACAACCACAAATATTACAAATTGCCTTAGAAGTTTCAATACCCAAACGATCGAATTTACCAATAGTGAATAGAGTTCCAAAATAACCTCCACCACTAAGAGAAAAAAATCCTCCTCTATAACAAACAGTTGTTTCTTCCCCAGCAGCAGTTTCTGCAACATCTATCCCAACAACACTTTCAGCACCATCTATCCCAACATCAACACCCACCCCAATATTAAAACTCACCCCATCACCAGCACTAACACCAACATCAACAACTAAATCCCTTTTGATAGCCATTACACCGGCCAAATCTGTCACTAACCTCAATCATCGAATCTTCTTCTTTTTGCTCTAGTGATACAAATCCCGTCCAAAAGTCCATCTCCTTCTCACTTTCACTCGGGATTAGCCACGGATAAACAATCTATAAATTAAATAAAATTATCTTAACAACAAAAATACTAAAATATGAGAAGACAACAACTATTTCAGAATTACAGCAACTGTAAAGTTAGCAGAAAATAACTTTTGAAAAACTTACCTCATCCTCTGGTGGATCAAATAGTTCATGCGCCTTAACTTTAGTATTGTTTGGAGTCACCAACCATCGAAGAAGTCTCGGATAAGATACTTCCTCATTGAGTGCTTTGAATGTTTTCCAGATGTGAGGACTGGCTTTAAAAGCCCAAGCTTAAATAAATCGATGCCTTGAAATATTATTAATTAACATAATAAATAAACATAAAAAATACTACAAAAAAAATACGACAAATAAAACTTACCATAAAAGTCCACAGAAAATCATATAGATTTGACGACTTTCTAGTCGATGTCGTCGCCTTCCTCAGATACTGCACAGTGAGTTCATAGCTATTCCGATCCCAAGGATAGACACAAAATGCATTCGGATCGACCGCTAGCTCGAATCAAGAGTCCATCGCATTAGTCCTTAGATCTTTATCCGTAAGAAATTCATGGATAAAGTAAACCAGACATGGGGATATTTTCACTCTCGTCTTGACTTCACTTGACTGCAACAAGCCAAACACATCTCTTTCTACTTACAATGTTTCTTCTTCATTGCTTCACATATTTTTTTGTATATCTTCTTTGCCTTTTTGGATTAGGAAGGACAAGGAGGAGGTGATATGTGATAGTTCAACCCAATCACAATAGCGAACTCTCTCATGCCAAAACAAACAGGCATGCTACAAAAATTGACCCAAAAATATTCTCACTACTAATCCAACAACGACGAAGCTGATACATCAACATCATTTAAAATCTGGGGGTACTGCCTTCACCTATGTCTAGGTATAACTTCCCAAATACCATAGACTTAAAATAGATCTATAAGTCTTCCTTCGTAATTTTTTTTTAAAATCAGAAAATGATTCTTAAGTTCAGATTTTATTCTTATATTATTGCTCTCACCTCGATTCAAAAATGCAGGCATCTCAAAGCATAATCATTATACCTGAAAGTCAAAACTGTGTTAGTGTCTGCAACAACTAAGAAAATATCAGCAACAACTAGGGTGGTCTCTATAGCAACTGATGGACTGTCTATGCCAGCTGTGTCCCTTGGTACAACATCTGAGGGACTTTGTTCAGCAGTTGTGTAAGTCCTTGCAACATCTAAGGGACTATCATCATCAACTGTCTGACTTGGTTCAGCAGCTGAGGTACTGACACCAGCAATTGTGAGAGTGTCACCAATACCTGAAGGACTGTATACAACAGTTGTTGAACTTGATCCAGTAGTTGATATACTAGGTGCAATAGCTGGGGTAGTATGTTACAACAAATGCTGGACTGGATGCAGCAGTTGAGGAACTCTGTCCAGTAGCTGTGAGGCAGGAACCAACACCAGCCTGAGCACTGAGTTCTTCAATAAAATATGTTAGTTGTTGCAGTGACTGATCATCCTCTAGTTAATCTTTCGATAAAATGAGCCTCCTTTTGGAGGCTCTAGTTAGAGCATCATCGGGTCCATAATTTTTTTGTTTTGGTCGTGCCATTTATCTATTAGTTTGGTCAATCACTTTCAATAAGCACAAGAAAGATCAATGCTTAAGAACCTCTCTATATGAATAATATATGCTTTTTTTCACAAAAAAGTACAATAACAATAATAACCAAACAACTGCACCACCCACATACCCGAAAGTGTATCCTCAAAGAGTCTAACAGATCAAACAACATCAACAAAAAATAACAACCAAAATCAAACAAAAACAACCACCACAACAGTTGTTCTAGTTAGTTCAACAATTGCACTCAATACTTTAAAATCAACCATTTTTTCTCACAAAGTACTACAACAACAAAAATCAAATAACACCCACACCCAGTTACGCAGTTGTTGTAATACTTCAACAATTGTTGTAAACCTTACTCAAAATATACCAAACCAAGCCAACATTTTGCTCACAATAACTACAACAACAAAAATCAAACACCAACAATACTCATACCCGAAATCAACCAACCAACCCAATATTTTTCTCAAAACTCGCAATGACTATAATAACAAAAATCAAACAACACCAACAATACCCATACCCAAAATCAACCAACCAACCAAGCATTTTTCTCAAAATAACTAAAAAACAAGAGCACTTATACCCAAAATTCTATTCAAAAAGTACAACAATAAATCAAACAACATCAAGTAGAAATTAGAGCAAAATACATACTTTTTCATCTTCCTAGATCTAAATAATTACTTGTACAACAAAAATAAAAACTATAGCAGTGAAAAAATAAATAAAATCTCACCTTTAAGGAAGATAAGATTGACGACGGGATTGCCAAGATGGAAGGGATGAAGTTGAGGATGATGACAGTGACGACTGGGATGCTGACGATGACAAAAATGACAAAGGGTGTGAAGAAAAAAGAAAGAAAGGAAAAGAAGAAGTGAAGATGAAGAACCTCAAGAAGAAAAATCGAAAACCCTTTTTTTGATCGTGGGGGTGAAGATGGGAAGTTGAAGAGGTGTAATTTTGAAAAGACTTTTTATTTTTAAAATTTATTATAAAAATTATATAACTTTTTGAATTCAAACAAATAGTTACTAAAGTTTTAAGTTATACACTTTGTCCCAATTAAATTAAACCCCCTTAATCCTTAATTAAGGACAACTTTGACCTTGGCCAGACAAAGTTTTTGTCACCTTTTCAAATTTAATAATTTAAGTTATATTTCTAGCTCAATTTTCACAAGAAACTCGTGAAAACTGAGGTAGAAATGTCACTTAAGTTATGAAGTTAAAAAAGGTGACAACTTAAGGTCAAAATTGTCCTTAATCAAGAGTCAACAAATGCAGGAATAGCTCCTCTGATGACTCAAGCAGAGTTGGTTTATGATTCCCAGGGATTAAGTGGTTTAATTTAATTTGGGGGGCAAAATGTATAACTTAAAACTTTAATAACTATCTCTTTGAATTCAAAAACTTATATAATCTTTATAATAAAATTAAAAAAATAAAAAGTCTTTTCAAAATTATCCTTTCAACTTCCCACCTTCAAAATCAAAACCCACAATCAGAAAAAAAGGATTTTTTGGTTTTCTTCTTGAGGTTCTTCTTCTTTGGTTCTTTTTCTCCTTTTTTTTCTTTCTTCTTCACTCTCTTTATCATTTTCGTTGTTGTCAACATATCCCACTTGTCGCTGTAATTGTCGTCAACTTCGTCCCTATCATCACGTCATCAAGGTCATCATCTTAAACAAATGGAAAAAAAAATATTGGAGATCATACCTTCAAGCGAAATTCTAACAGTAGTAGTGGTGAATCCTTTAGGTCACACTCTAGCAAAATTCTAATAGTCGTGGTTAATCCTTTAAGTCACACAGTAAATAAAGAATTTGAAGTGTCAATGCGTGAAATGGAAAAACTAAGTGTCAATGCACGAAATGAAAAAACTAACATTAGCATTGTTAATTAACAGTCTTGTCATCTATAATGAAACTTGGTTCAAGTCTGAAATCTTTTGGTTGTCCACCTTCAGTACAATTTTCAAAGAAGGAAACGTGAAAGAACGTCTCAAATTGTAGCATACAAAACTTAATAGATACGTATATTTCTTTTCATATAAGTGATAAGTGAGCTTTGCAATTGTTCTGTACAGATCATTTCAAAGTATTCAAGCAACTTGTTTGGTCCAATTGATCAACCAAAATAATTTGAAAGTCAACAATCCATGGTTTAAAAATCAACTCTTCAAAATCTAATTCTATTTCTTGAGGTTCTTTTCTAAATCTTCTGAAGTATAAACTCACAGCACCAGATAAAAATTGAACAGTGAAAATCAAGTAAAGTGATAAGCAAGCTTTGCAATTGTTCTGTACAGAGCATTTCAAAGTATTAAAATAACTTTTTTGGTCCAATTGATCAACCAAAATAATTTGAAAGTCAACAATTTCATGGTTTAAAGATCAACTCTTCAAGATCTAATTCTATTTCTTGGGGTTTTTTTCTAAATCTTCTGAAATGTAAACTCACAGTACAAAACCTAAAAATTAAAATAACGCTAGATTTTTTTCTCTAGAGACACCCATATTAAATTTATACAGACACATAAAAAGCAAACAATGAAATCAAGACTAAATAGGAAGAATATAATAGATTTTGAACATTGATAGCAAACTCAAATGGTAAAAATCAATGTTGAACAACCAAGGAAAAAATTTCAATGCAAAATATTGAACATTGAATCCATTAGTGAAAGGAATACCTGCGAAAATCCTAAAAATCTCGCCAACAACTACACCATTCTTGTGAAAGGTAATTATTAAGTTTTCTTTTATTGCCCTCTCTTAAGTTATGAGGAAGAAAGACAAAGCAGGAAGGAAGAGACACGTATTAAGTAAACAGACACGTATATAGTCATATGATAGCTGGAATGACATAGTGAAGGCAATGACATCTTTAAGAATTGAAAAATTCAATTTTGCCCTCATAAGCAGGCATGTTGAAATATCATGTTTCTAATATAAGGT
>JAOTQJ010031217.1:0-10496 GCA_025642045.1 Solanum sejunctum
AACATCAGCTAGGCTACACATAGACACCCAACTCAAATCATCTTCCACAATATTAGCCTTACCAGGATAATAATTATACTCATGTCATAATCCTTAAGAAGCTCTAACCACCTTTGTTGTCTCAAGTTGAGATCTTTTTGAGTGAGCATATATTGGAGGCTCTTATGATCTGTGAACACATCAACATGCACCCCATACAAATAATGATGTCAAATTTTCAAAGCAAAAACCACGGTGGCCAATTCAGGATCATGGGTAGGATAATTCGTTTCATTCACTATGAGTTATCTAGAGGCATAAGCCATCACCTTCCCATTTTCCATCAAGACACAACCCAAACCAATCCAGAAGGTATCATAATACACAAGAAATCCTTCCAACTCTTTCAGTAGAGACAAGATAGGAGCAGAGACAAGCTTTTCCTTTAAGGTTTGGAAGCTTCTTTCACACTCATCAATTCATACAAATTTAGCCTTCTTTTGGGTCAACATATACATGGGAGAACAATAGAAGAGAACCCATTCACAAACCTCCTGTAGTAACTCGCTAGGCCCAAGAAACTTCTAATGTCTAATGGAGTCAAAGGTATAGGACAATTTCTAATCACTTCCATTTTCTTAGGATCCACCTTAATACCATCCCTTGACACCATATGACCTAGGAAGGCAACCTATTTCAACAAAAATTAAAACTTTTCATACTTGGCATGCAACTTCTCTTCCCTCAATTTTTGCAACACCACCCTCAAATGGCTTACATGCTCCTCCTTACTATGAGTGTAGATCAAGATATCATTAATAAAAATCACTACAAACAAATCAAGATAGGGTTTAAAGACCCTATTCATAAGGTCTATGAAGATAGTTGGTGCATTGGTCAACCCAAAAGACATAACCATAAAATCATAATGCTCAAACCTATTTCGGAAAGTCATCTTGGGAATGTCACACTCACTCACCTTCACTTGATGATACCCGGATTAAAGATCAATTTTAAAGAGTGACTAGCCCCTTGGTAGAGGATACTTACTCTTTATGGTGAACCTATTAAGTTATTGGTAGTCAATCACATTCAAAGAGAACTATCCTTGTTCTTCACAAATAATACCGGTGCACCCCAAGGCGATTAGGCCTAATAAAAACCTTCCCCAACAAATCATTTAATTGATCTTTCAGCTTCTTCAACTCCGCTAGGGCTATACAGTAAGAAGGAATAGAAATAGGTTGAGTATCGAGAAGGAGCTCTATACCAAAATCTATTTTTCTTTTGGGAGGATCACCGTAAAGATCACTAGGAAAAACATCAAGGAACTTATTTACCTCAGGAACTGACTCTATAAGGAGGAATTTGGACTAAACATCCCTAACCCTCATAAGATGATAGAGATACCCCCTTAGAGTATCAACTTCTTGGATTTAATGCAAGAGATAAACCTGGTGTTGACCACCATATCATGACTCTCCCACTCAAGGATGAGTTCATTTGGGTATTGGAATTTGACCGTATGAGTTCTACAATCAATAGAGGTATAATATGCATACAACAAATCCATCCCAAGAATGACATCGAAATCCACCATATCCAACTCAACAAGATCACAAGTCAATATTTTATGCAGATGCAAATAGGACAATTTCTATAGACCTTTCTAGCAATAATAAATACACCAATAGGAGTAGATACCTCATAAGACTCACACAAAAATTCTGGTTCAACATGAAACTTTTTTTTAACAAAAGGAGTAGCAAAAGAAAGAGTGGCACTAGGCTCTACCAATGCATACACATGAAAATCAAAGACTTTTAACATACCGATGATGACATCGGGCACCTCATTAACCCTTTGTCTCTCTTGGAGTGCATAGAACCAATTGTGCGTTAGGGAACCACCTTGTTGGCCTCCTCTGCCCAAAGAAACCACATTAGCACCCCGGCCTTGTGGACGAACATCCTTACCCTTCCTGGTCTTTTGTGGACAATCGATCATCTTGTGGCCTACTTCCTCACACCCAAAACAAGCATTAGTATCCCTCAAGCATAGGCCACCATGATCTGTATCACACTTTGGACATATAACATAAGGAATCACACCACGATCACCTTGGGCCTTTGGGAAGTCATTCGGAAACCTCCTATTAGGAGCATGAGAAGACCCTTGGCCTTGGTGAAACAACCGACCCTTGGGACTTTAGAACCTACTATCAAAATGATCCCTATTGGCATCATAACCCCTTCTATTTGTCAATTTCGCCCACTCCAATTGTTCAACATAAGTCATTAAGCGGTACAAATCCATGTGAGTAATCTACATAGCAGCTTGACACTCTTCATTTACCAAATCAGATACACTCATCACAAACTTATTCATTCAAGACCTCAGGTCAATAACCAAGTGTGGAGCATATTTTAAGAGTTGGTTGAACTTGAGGGTATACTCCTTCACACTCATAGATCCTTATCTCAAATTCATGAACTCCATCCTCTTTGCCTCCCTAAGTTCAAAAGGGAAGAATCGGCTGAGAAAAGCCACCTTAAATTCCTCCCAAATAATCACATTGTTGTTCTCCTTCTCCTCATTCCATTGAGTATAGCATATTTGGGCCATCCCCTTGAATCGGTAAGCCACCAGCTCCACCTTCTCCTTCAACCTAACACCCATGATAGCCAACACTTTGTACACCTTAACAATAAATTCTTGAGGCTCCTCATCCACTTTTGATAAATTGAAGTTTCTCACCTGAGATGCTGAGGTAGGAACATGAGGGGCTTGGGCCCCTTGATTAAATTGATTATCCATAATTTGATCTAGCAAGGTGAGAGCATCCCAGAGCTCTCCATAAGCCAGTTGTTCCTCCAGTGTCAATGCTCTTCTTCCTTTTTGTATTAGGAATGATCTAGCATAGTAAAGAACATTCATTAGAGAGGAAACCTTACCTAACTTCTATAGCACGACATAGATCATGAAGAAGAGAAACATTTCCTAAAATGTCTCATAGCCTCTTACTCATAGTTGGGGTGCAAAAGACAACTATGAATAAGACTCTAATTAATGTGGTATGTTGGATAGTGAGGACCATTAATAACTTAGTACTCTGATACTAAGTTTGTCACGACCCAAGCCTAGAGCCTAGATGCGACACGGCGAATGGAGGACCCGAAGAACCCTAAGCAATCCTATTGACATATCATTATATATCCTTGGTCGCGAAAGCAATTAAACAACAATAAAAGAATAGAAATAAGGGCAAAGGGACTAAGGAAAACCTTTAATATCCTGGAACATCGAAAGAGTCAAAGAGAATCAAGCTTATAGCATCATTGCATCACTTGTCCAACAACACCTCTAAACATAGTACTTAGTGGGGGCCAAGACAAGCAACTGAGCTCACCCTCATGGTCAAAAATATAACAAATGAAAGAGAGTCTTTATATATAGCATAAGATCAAAGACATTGTCCCCAAAATTGAGGACTCACCAACTTTCTTTGTAGAGAGATTACTAGCCATGGAGAGGATGAGGATGATAGTGAGGAGCTCTAGTTCCTACATGGTAACATCATGTAGTCATAGAGTATACGTTAGTACATTTGAATTTACTAAATATGTAGGATGCAATGTAATAAGAGATAGGCATCATAGTCAAAATGCAATATCGTAAGCAATGGATAGCATAATAACATTATGATATGTATGAATGATGTTTGAAGTAAAACATGCTTATAAAGAACATATAACATGTGAAGGACGAGACCATCATCATAGACTAAGCAAACTTAGTACTTGGAATCTAAGGTAGACTACCCCTTAGAAGTAATTGAGGAATCAACCCTTCAATTGGTTGATGGACATGATGACGCTCCATCGAAATTGAATGAGGTATCAACCCCTCAATTGGTTGATGGCTTACCACCATTATTCGAGGCAATTGACGTATCAACCCCTCAATTTATTGATCGATTACCACCCCCATCAAAGGCAATTAAGGTATCAACTCCTCAATTGGTTGACGGATATGACCACCCTCCGCTGGAAGTGACTGACGTAGTAACTCCTCAATTTGCTGATGGCTTACCACCCCTATCCGAGGTGATTAAGGTATCAATCCCTTAATTTGTTATGGTCAACTCACAACACTATAGATATATATCATGAAATCATCATATAAATACCATCCTTTCATAATCATAAAGTCAGTTAACTCATCTGCCAAGTATTAGGCCTTCAACAACTCAAGATACATTAACCGGATATTTTATCAAACACTTGGTGGGTATGTAATGCTAGTATAAAATCATGCAATTAAAGAGTGAAATCATGCAAGTAAACTTGAAGTAAATCAACCCACTAATACAAGGTAATATTATCATGCAACATACATCAAAACCCTTCATCAAATCTCAAGATAGATTGCAAGATTCATAGCTCAAAACATGCTTAAACAGTCACTTTAATGAAACCCCAACATAGTTCATAGTCAAACTCATAGTAAATAAGACCCATAATTAAATCGAGTTAGAGACATGAAATTTATGTAAAAAGAAAGCTTGGGCACCATGGATGAAAGGTCATAATGGTTGAAAACCACATACCTTAGCTTTGGAGAATTCCTTAATATAGATTAAAATGGAGACTTGAAGCTTGAGTGGAATCTTTAAGATCCGAAAATGAGTTTTGATACTTGAATTTTGAGTGAAATATTTGTCTAAGTATTTGAGAGAGTATTGGGGAATGTCTTATATGATACAGTATTGAAATATGGCTAAATATAGGTATTTTCAATGCATGTAAAGGCTTAGTCCCAAGACCCTAAAGACTTGGACCGAAATAAAAAACTTGCTGCAAAATAACACATCTCCCGATGGCTCCACGTTGTCCACTAGAATGTGAAATTTTGATGAAATACAATTTCATTATGATTGCTCTGAAATTGTGGTTAGACCAATTTTCCACTCAATTTTTTGCCCTGATCAAGAATATGAAATCGAATTATTGATATCACGCATAGATTTTGAGATATATAGAAATTACAAATTTGGCCACTTCTGGGAACATTTTCAGGCACTTCTCTGTACATTTTAGAAACTTTTTGGGGTCATTTCATATCCAAATCACACTTCCCAAGGAGTAAAAGGCCCTCGCTTAGGCTAGACTAATCGAGACGGGATTGAGGGCCTGGTAGGTAGATATATCGGAGACCACCATTTGCCAGATACTATTTGGTCCTGAGTTCCCTACCCTTATATCTACCGCTGAGTTTGACTACAGGGTGAGGCAGATGAGGAACCCACTTGTGATAAAAGATCCAAAGTGATGGGCTACATTAATGAGATGGGTAGTTAGGCATATTGTTGAGCAGGGTCTGAAACTTGCATGGGTCACCACTCACTCGGAGACTATCATAAAGGCTTTGCTAAGTTTCCTGGTCAGGTTTTAGTGAGCGATTATTCATTCATGCACCTGGCCTACACTTGCTAATAATATACTGATGCCAAAATGTGTAGTTTTAGTTATCAGCATCTTAGTTGGATATGATATTGACTGAGCCCGCCTCATCACTGAGCAAACTTATAAGGTTGCACTGAATAAGACCACCTCTATCCTATACATGTGCTTGATCAACAAGCTCTATTTAGAGTTGAGGAAGGAGACACTACACTAGCTAGACTAGTTGATTGCGGCCTAGTGTAGATTGGATCCCAGCCTGATCAAGGCTGAAGAGAACCTCGATGGCACTCCAGTGGGCACAACCTCCACCTACGCCTGAGATGTTCACCCCAGGGCCACCACCTGAGGGTTCACAGACTGCCACTACTATTATTGTTGCTACTGAGGAGAAGCTCGCATGACTCAATGCAGTTGAGAAAAAGTGGCCTATTATTATTGTTCCTGCACCACCGGTCACGACTTCACATACTACAACCGCGGGTATGGTCTATGTGTTCGCTGCATTTATACAGGCTTTGGTACAGAGGTTATCATATGCTGATTCACAGTTGACTTAGCTTGTTCATCAGGTCAAGCAATGGGTCCATTAGGCTATTTCAGACACGATAGGTCAGGTGCAGGCATTCGCAGTTGGTACTGTTTAGGACTGTATCTTTATTGTAGATGCCCACATTAACGTATTTGAGGGAAGGGTACAACAAAGATTGGGTGAGGCCCAGCCTTTAGTTTGTAAGCTATTAAAAATAGAGATCCAACTGCTCCGAGCTGATATGACAATAGCACTCGCGGCACCGATTGCACTACTAACGACTATACCTCTGGTGCCAATGGTTAATTTATTTGCTCCTGATGAGCCCATCTAGTCTTCCCATGGGAAAATATCCTACATAGAGAATAATAAGCCAGATGAGAGACACTTATGTGCGAGGCTTATAGAAGAGGAAGAGCTCAAGCTTGTCTTGAGGAGATCGAGACATGACAAGGAGATGCTACGAGGTCGAGAGTTAGAGTAGGTGAGGGGTACTGGCCTCTCTGAATTGAATACTACTGTTGAGCAGACCACCCCGTAGGATATGAGTGCCTAGACTTAGCCACGCACTGGTGCTTAGGCGCCCAAGTATGCTTTTTGATTCCCTATGTTTTGATTTGATTTGATTTTGTGCATTGGTGACAATGCACATCTTTTCCAATGGGGTGTGGGTAGTTATGAGCCTTAGTGAAGTATGAGTAGCTTGGGCCTATAACTACCTTAATTTTTTATCCCAAGGTTTTCTTACCTATCTTCTCTTTCCTCATGGATATTTAATTTATGTTAAACCAACACGTTTAGGATGTTTAGATAGTATTTGTAGCATATAGTATCAATACTTATGGCATATAGCATGTTTTGTGTTTTGCTTGAAAAATGATACCCACCAAAAATTTTGATTAGTAGTTAGATAGCAACCGTACATGTTTAGTTATGTGACAATGTCTATTCTGATAAGTTACGGTATATTGAGATAACAAGCATGATCTAAGAGTCTTTTGTTGATAATGTATGAAATTTCATGTGAGTGTGAGCTTAATTTGATAGATTCATATGTTTGTGCTAATTCAGAATTTGCCTTGTTACTCTAATTTAGATTGTAGATTAATTAGATTAGGAAAGGATCTTAGGTGTTTGTTCTCAATAGTCCACTTAGCCTAAAATGACTAACCAAAACGATGATATAATCCCTTGTTATTAATGTTTGAGCCTAAATTGTACCTATTCTTTGAAAACACTTGATTAACCTATCATTATTAGTTGTAATATCTTGAAATTAGCCCTAGTCCTTCCCTGAACATTGTGTACCTTGACTGAGGCAAAAAGCCTAAGTTGAGGGTGGCTATCAAAAGTGCCTCGGTTCTGAGGATGAATATTTTGTACCTCAACGTAGGCCAAAATCCTAAGTTGAGGGTGGCTAGTGTAAGATGTCACAACCTAAGCCTAGGGCCTAGATGTGACATGGCACATGCAAAAACCGAATAGACCCCAAGTAAGCTTCTTAGCACATTATTGCACATCCTTGGTTGTGAAAGTAATAAAATGACAACAAGAGATAGTAAATAGGGATAATTGGGACTAAGGAATATCTTTCATATCATAAACGTCGAGAGTCAAGAAAGAGTCAAAGCTTATAGCATTATACATAACATGTTCAACAACACCTCTAATTATAAAACTTAGCAGGGGCCAAGATAAGCAATCAGTCTCACCCTCGTAGTCAAAATATACAATAAAGAAAGAGCGAGTCGTAATATATAGCATAAGAACATAAACATTGTCCCCAAATTGAAGGACTCACCAACTAGCTTGAAAGAAGTCATACTAGCCACGTGGAGATGGATGATCAAGTAGGGCTCTAGTCCCGACATGGTAGCATTATGTACGCATAGAGTATGTGTTATCATATTTGAATATACTAAGTATGCAGGATGCAATGCAACAATAGATTGAGAACTTAGTCAAAATGTTTAGTTAAGAAATAGACGAGCATATAACAATATGGCATGCATGGTAAATGCTTGAAGTAATTCATGATTACATTGAACATAATACATCTGAACAAAAGACCATCATTGTAGAACCCATAGTTTTCCAATGGACAAACCCCTTTAGTTGGTTGGTGGATCATCGCACCCTACCACCCAGGGTGATTGAGGTACTAATCCCTCAACCCAGTTACCAAGGTATGAACCCCTTGAATGGTTGGTGGATAGTCGCACCTACCACTCCTGGTGATTGAGGTACTAAACCCTCAACCTGATTATTAAGGCACAAACCCCTTGATTGGTTATCAAGGTACAAATCCCTCGACATGGTTACCCGCGCTCTTATACCCCCAAATAGGGCATGGTAACTTTCCAACACTATATAGGAGAATATCATCTACATATGTTCCTTTCATCATCATAAAGTCATTCAACTCATAAAACATGCATTGGACCTTAAATCTCTCAAGAAATCATAACCAAATATTTTATCAAATACTTGGTGGGTGTGCAATGCTAGTGTAAAATCATGCAACTAAAGAGTAAAATCATGCAAAAAAATCCATTGTAACACCATCCATCAATACTTGGCAACACCCTCAAGCAATATGCATCAAAACCCTTCATCGAATCCCATAAATGGTCATAGATTCATAGCTCATAAACATGGTAAAACAGTCAGAATTTCATGAAATCCCAACATAATTCATAGTCTAATTCATAATAAGTAAGACCCATAAGTAAATCAACTTTAAATTATATAATTTAGGTAAAACGGAAGCTTGGCCACCATGGGTGAAAGGATACAATGGTTAAAACTCACATACCTTGACTTTGAAGAATTCGTGAAGAAGATTGAAAGTGGAGACTTGAAGCTTGAATGAGAACCTTAAGATCCGAATGAGTTTTGGGACTTGAAATTTAGAGTGAAATATGAGTCTAAGTGTTTGAGTGAGTATTGGGGAATGTTTTGGATAATATGAAGGTGAAATATGGCTAATTATAGGTGTTTTCACACATGTGAACACTTAGCCGCAAAACAAAAAGTCTTGGAAAGAACTTTAAAAACAACTACACAAAAATACACCCAGTCGCATCCCGCTGAGGGCATGCAGTACTCACTGGAATTCAATTTTTTAAAAAATAAAATTCTGATTCATTTGCCCTAAATTTGGGGTTAGACCTATTTATCACTAAATTGGACCCCCTAATCAAGAATAAGAAGTTGGATTTTTGAAATCACATATGAATTTTGTGATATATGAAAATTACAATTTCGGACACTTTCGAGACACATTTTTGGGCACTTTTTGGGGTCATTTCAATATCTCCCCTTGGGAAACTTATTCCCTAATGTGAAAGAAACATATATGAAAAGAGTAATCATGATGAAATCAATCCCAACAAGAATGCAAAAATAAACTTAAAACACCATTTTCAAAATCTCAACATAAATATAACATCATTGTGAATTTTGTCATTATAAACATGAATGTATGCAAATGATTTAGAGTCTAGAACATGAGACATGAAACCACATAGAAGACTTAAAATTAGAACCTTAGGCTTGAGTAGAATGGAAGAGATAAGGATATCGCTTTTGCATCTCCGCTACGGCCTCCCAAGTAGCACTTTTGATTTGTTGACTACTCCAAAAGACCTCAATGGAAGCCACGTCCTTATTTCTCAACGTCTTCACTTGCCTATCTAAAATCTGTGCCACAACATCTTCATAGGTGATGTTGTCTTCAGCAATACCCATAACATCAAGAGGCACAATAGCATTAATGTCTGCCATGCATTTCCTCAACATGGATACATGAAAGACTAGATGAACCAAATCTATCTCACTAGGCAATTCCAATTCATAAGCTACCTTGCCAATCCTCCTCATCAACCTATAAGGACACACACAACTAGGGCTTCACTTACCCTTCTTACCAAAATAAACCACACCCTATGGGTGAAACCTTCAAATAAATCCAATCACTAACATTGAATTCAAAATCCCCTCTCCTCATATCAACATAGGACTTTTGGCGACTTTGGGCCATCTTCAACCTTTCTCTAATCATCCTAACCTTATCAAGAGTGTCCATAACCAGATCTGGTCCTAAAAAGGACACCTCTCCAACCTCAAATAACCCAACTAGTGACCTACAATGTCTACCATAGAGAGCCTAAAAAGAGGCTATATCGATGATAGAATGATAGCTATTGTTATAGGCAAACTCAATCAATGGAAGATGATCATCCCAACTACCATTAAGCTCCAATACACAAGCTCTAAGAATATCCTCAAGTGATTGGATAGTGCTTTCGGCTTGGCTATCTGTTTGAGTGTGAAAGGTAGTACTAAGTTTAACTCTTGTACCAAGCCCCCTTTGAAAGGACCTCTAAAAATGTGAAGTAAATTGAACACCACAATCAGATATGATAGACAAAGGCACCCCATGCAATCTCACCAACTCATGAATGTGCAAACTAGCATAATCGCCAGCCCTATATATTGTCTTAACCAGCAAAAAGTGAGCC
>JAOTQJ010031248.1:0-13336 GCA_025642045.1 Solanum sejunctum
AGAAGAGAAACTTAGCCTACTACTCTAATTCGCGACCTCCACAACTTTCTATCTAAGGCCATGTCCTCAGTGAGGTCAAGTTCCGCCAAGTCCTGTTTGATCACCTCCCCTCAGTACTTCTTAGGTCTACCCCTACCCCTTCGAGTAACTCCGACCTCCAACCGTTCGCACCTCCTAACCGGAGCGTCGGTGCTCCTTCTCTACACATGTCCGAACCATCGCAATCTCGCTTCCATCATCTAGAAAAGATAATTAGTCTTAATACCAAAGCACACCATGTCCCTATTGGGAGAACACCTCTATTTTCTTTTCAGCCACCAACTTCTTCAACTCATCTAATGATGGATGTAGATCTTATTTAGCTTTAAATTGATAACCACCAAAAATTTGACCCTATTTTGAACATGAATACCATCATCATAGAGTCGGCCAACCTAACACCAAACCAAGCTAGCTAGTGAATATCCTTTGCTAACTCCTTCTTCTCCTCCTCAACATGAGTCGCACTTCACATAGATAGCTTACTAAGAGCATCAGCTACAACATTAGCCTTGCTAGGATGATATTGAACATTTATGTCATAGTCTTTTAGGATTTCAACGATCTCCTTTGCCTCAAGTTAAGATTCCTTTGAGTGAACACATATTGCAAAATCTTATGATCGGTGAAAACATCAACATGCACCCCATACAAAGAGTGTCTCATAATCTTCAAGGCAAATACCACTATCGCTAACTCAAGGCCAGGAGTCGGGTAATTATGCTTATGCACTTTCAATTTTCTTGATGAATATGCCATTACCTTACCATGTTGCATAAGTACACAACCCAACACAATCTAAGAAGTATCACAAAACACCAAAAACCTATCCAAGCTATTTGGTAGAGTCAAAATATGAGCCGATGTAAGCTAATTCTTCAAGGTTTGTAAACTCTCCTTGCATTCATCCGACCATGAAAACTTAACCTTTGTTTGAGTAAGTTTAGTCAACGGAGATGCAATAGATGAGAAACCTTCAACAAACCTACTGTGATAGCCATCCAACCCAAGAAAGCTTCGAATAGCTAAAGGAGTCCACGATCTAGTCCAATTCATCACCATGTCAGTCTTCTTGGGTTCAACCTTAATACCATCACCAAACACCACATGACCTAGAAAAGCTACTTCATATAATGAAAACTCACATTTACTAAACTTGGCATACAACTTCTTCCCCCTCATGGTTTGAGTAACCAACCTAAAATAATTCATATGCTCTGGCTCACTTCAGGAATAAATGGGAATGTCATTGATGAAGATAACCACAAAAATATCAAGGAATAGCTTGAACATCCAATTCATAAGATTTATAAATACGGTTGTACATTAGTTAGGCAAAACGACATCACCCAAAATTTTTAAAGTGCCCATTCCTAGTCTAAAAAGCTGCCTAGGGAATATCAAACTCTCTAACTTTCAACTGATGATACCCGAAATGGAGGTCAATCTTAGAGAAGTGTGAAGCCCCTTGAAGTTTGTTGAATAAGTCATCGATCCTAGGCAATGAATACTTATTCTTAATGGTTAATGATATTTGTTGTTCATGCTCAAAAAAGAAAATAGTCATTGTCAGCAATTAACTAATCGAAGGTTAGGTTCAAATCCACAGGGAATACAGGGCCTGATTGCAAGACTTCACTACTAATCATTTCAAGCATCAATAACTAAAATCTCTAAATAAGGGGGGTTTGTGATTAAAAAATAAAATAAAATAAACAATAACTATAATGCGAGGAAACACTCAATTTTAAGGACAACTATGTGATTTTGTTCCTCACAGTTCATCGACGCGATTACCCTAGGTAACAATTGGTGATTTGTATGCAGGATAGTAACTTAGGTTCTTCCAGTACTCTTATGAAGGGTAAGCTCAAATTTCACCATGGCGCTTGGTCAGCAACCATGGCGTGCCGACTAACTGTTACCTATTGTCCTAGTCAACCTCCCTATGGTCAGGCTTAGTTGATTAGATGAGAATACATTAATCAAATTCTGTCATCTGCTTTCCTTGTTTTATTTGTCACTACCTTGGTCGGGATCATGATAGTAGGTAGGGTTTGGTGTTGGCCACCATAAAACAACAATAAGAATGAAATAATATAGATAATAAGTGCAAAACCCCAATTATCGAAATGCAAGAACCCTAGGTGACCTCAAGTCAACTACCCATGGTTCCCACAACCCCAAGTTTTGGTGCCTTAGCAACTCATGCCTAAGGCAAAACACATAAATATACAAATAATAGACATAGTTGAGAGTTTTACAAACACAATGAAAAGTGATGACACCACCAATTGCAAACCCACAAGCTTGATAGATATCCAAAGTGTATAGCACAAGATTTGTAATCCCCAAAATGGATTTTCCAAGAGAATATAATAAAATAAGGTAAAACCCTAAAATATTCTTGAGAGAATAATCAAGAGCAATTTTCTAAGTCTACAATATGACTGATATAAAATGAAAACCTAACTTAAAATATTTATAGTGTGTACAAATAAACCTTAAAAATTATGCAAAAGAGACAGGTGGCAGCTAGTATGCCTCACCGATATGACTCGTAGGGTGACCTACAAGTCATAATAGGGGTCTCATATCAGGTTCCATTATTGATGTTGGATTGTCCATTGGACTTTCTTCTATTGGACCTTGAGTTGGTCAAGGGACTATCGAGGGTCAAGCTATAGACTTGGCATCTTGGACTCAACTGGTATGACTGACTAGTATGAGTCATTGCTTGGGTTATGACTCATATGTTCATCTCATAGTCTTGGTCTTTAGTTTTTGGTCTAATATTTTGGCTCTCTGAATCTTGCCACCAGTCCACCTATATGGGTCATAGTTTGTCTTACGACTCGTAGGATGTCCCCATGGGGACCTTCACTTGGCAGATTTCTCATTTGTTATCTCTGGTTATTACTACGACACACTCTATGACTCGTAGGTGGTCTCATATATCCTATACTTCAGCAAAATCTGCAACTTGTCTTCAAAATTATGCCAACCTATCTTTTCTGCAAGAGCAACACAAATACACATCAAAACTATAAAAATTCACTTTAAGAACTCACAAAATCCCTTGTTTTAGGTACCAAATGTGATGTATTTTGACAGCATATCAACAGCAAAACGATGACTCAATTTTTGCTGACAAAAAGAAATACATAGCAAGTATACTTATGGCATATGCATTAATGCCTCTGGTTTAAGTACCCCACGGCTATTTTCAAAACAGGATTTCAAAGTTGTTAAGCAAAATAAGAACACAATGACATACCTTGCAATCCAACTATGATAAGCTAAGGAGTATCAACCATCCACAATCACTGATTTAGTCATATGCTACTCAAGTAGTGCAATTGCCCTCACTAGAAAGAAGTCTGTTATACTCACTCAAAAACATTCAGAATTTTGGGACTGGGGAAAAATTCTCACTCTCATAATTGAAATTCATGCACAATGACTAACACCATAAGCTTGCCCTTATACTCATCTTTTATCTTGGTGACAAAGTGAATTTGGGTCACTTTAGGACATAAGAGCTTGTAACATAGGTTCAACAGGCTTTTGTATGGCATTTTGGGCAATTAGTTACTGGAAGTTATCCTTGAACTATGCTTACCAACACTTTTACCTTCTCAACCCATCTAATTTCACTAAATCCTCCTTTATTCACCCATTTCAATCTTTTCCCGGGCTTTTTCTTTCACTTTTCAGTTGTGCCTCTATTTTGAATTCATTTTTCCTACTCTTTTCAACTCAAGGCACTCTTTCTTTTCTTTTTCTTCACCTAGATCATGATTATTTACTTTCTTTCTTTTCACCCCAACTAACTACCTCATTCTTGTTGCTTTACCATAACAAGGGCCACTCTCAACTGAGGCTTTTAACCTAAGGTGAAGTACATAATACCTATGCCTCAAACCAGGGCCACCAATGTAGCTACCCTCAACTTAGGATTTTAGCCTCAATCAAGGTTCGCATGTTCAAGGATAAATCAGGGCCAATATGTATTTCATCAAACGAGGTAAGGTTAGCAAGGTGTCAAGAAAAAATAAGTATATAAGAAGTTCAAACATTTGGAACAAGGGATTTACTAGTTCATTTGGTAGGTATTTTAGGAAAAAGTGGGCTTACTATTAGAACAACAGCGTAAAATCACTTCCAAATCAACCAAATCACTAAAACAGTCTTAGAGTGCTAAGGAAAGTTTTGAGTCCATACATGATACATAAATGCATCAAAATAAGATCACAACATATATGGAATTGCACACACAATCAAGTATAGACTCTCAGGTCATTCTTCTAGCCTCAACTTACCTTTACAATATCAGAACAAACATTGCCAGATACTCAAAATGTATGAATACATCAACAACCACAATCTAAAAATTTTGGGTACCTAATGTTTACTAAAGACTTAAAGAACAATTAAGAAATTTATATATGCCATCAGATAACATTATTATACATTTACAAATTATCTACACTTCCTAAAGCATGCCGGTTCAATAGAAAATTAAACATCTACAAGGAAAAAAAAATGACAAAAAAATCTTGACAGGAGATGATATGGACTTGAAACTACTCACACTTAACCATAATCTATAACATCCACCACCCCAACAGAACATGATACTTTATCCACAAAGTAAAAACACAAACTTAAGATGAGAAAATGAAAACATAACATAGATATGTAGACATTAAAAACTAACAATTAACAAAACTAACATCCAAAAACCAACAGAAAAATAATATTATCTAACACAAGGACAAAATATCCATAATGCAAAATAAGAGCTGTGGTAAAAAAGGGCCAAACATCACCGTGCTCAAGCACCAGTCTTGGGATGATCACGGGGTCCTGCGATTATATCTCTTCCTCGGCTGCCTAGGCTATAGCTACTCTTGAGGTACCCTCTCTATGTGGGGTGTGCTATTATCTATCTCGCTAAATGGCCAGCAGTAGCGACTCTTGCATCACCTCCTTTTGTATGGGCTCCTCAGGTCTCGATCTCTTTAGGATCGGCTCTAGATCATATTGTTCGTGGGGCCTCTTCCCATGGGTGTTTTGATAGTCGGTGAGCCAATCAAATGCCTCATCACCTACCAGTGCTGCCTCTGTGACTAGAACAGTGGTTGCCAACATCTGTAATAAGTTAGCCTCGAACGTGGCCAACTGCTTGGTAAAAGCCCTTGCGTCAGCAGCCCTAGCTCTCTCAAGCCTTATGTGGACTCTAATCTCAAATGCATCCATCCATGCATCTATTGCTCAGACTCTCTCATCAACTAAGTCTCGAGTGAATATCTTCATCCTCCCCTAAGAGTCCAAAATAGTCTGATCAACCAATGGCTAGACCTATGCTGACAGCTCACGTAGCCTACCCTCTACTACAGCAACACTATGTAATAAAGCCTGAAATGCAACATCAAAGAAAAAAGGGTTAACCAGTAAAGTAGATATTACTGGTTCTGTAGTGCTGGAGGATAGTGTTGATGTGATCTCAACCACTAGTGTAAGCTTTGCAGTAGCCAGAGTAGTGTCGACAGTAACTAGAGGTGAATCTAAAATCTGAGGCTTTATAGAGAATGGCTCTATATAGGAGGTGGGATAGCTCTCTGTAGGGCTATTAGGTTTTTATCAGTCTTGATTAGGCTGGGGTCCATCATATGCAAAACCTCTACATGAGGGTCCAAGTGGAGAGAAACCCGCAAACCAACTTCATTGCATAACCTATAAATCAGAATGGGGAATGGAAATGTTTGTTGAGTATGGACCGTTGACTTATGGATCTATTTTGCCATAACGTGAGCCTAATCAATGTCATACCCTACCAAGATGCTTGACAATAACACAACCCTCTCTAATGTGATCATATTATTGGTAAATGTGGGACTGATGTGCCATCGGATAATAGACCATCAAAACATTGCTTTATTTGAGAGATGGGCCTTCAGAATATGCTTGGAATGGTTTCTAACCCATATCAGCTCAACACCTTCCTCGTAAATTTTGCCCACTATCTACCTCAATAACTCCGTTATTAGCCTAGCATCATTTCGATTAACTACTTTCCTCATGTCTGCCATCCTCTGATCATATTCTGTTGTGGACTGTGGAGCTCTATAACTAGGTCCGAATTGCACCCTTTGAATAGTTTTTGCTGACATGTTGAAAACCTAACCTAAGACCATGACTTCACTCAACTGTGGTGCATCAATGGGCTTCATGAGGCTTGAAAGGTTGCCACGTATGGTAGCATAGTAAGAGTCATAGAATTCTCGGGCCATGTAAGGGGCGTACTTCCCCAGCACTTGTGATGACCATCCTAACCCATAGCAGTCAATATCAACTCTTAAACTTGGCACACCTTTCAACCCTGAGTCTTCCAACCTTGCTTTCTCATGAAATCTCCGCACCGGCCTCCATTGACTGTTAGGTTCTAGTCTCTTAGCATAGATCTCTTTCATTCCAGGAACACACCATCTTATGTCTTTTGGGTCGGCGAAGGTGATATTGTGAGAAGAATTAGTTGGCTATGGAGTGGTGGTCTCTTATGGATAAGCCTGAGACACTTCAAGAGAAATAGAAAGAAGTGGAGTTATCATCACCTGACCCATCTTCTTTACCTCCTAATCAGATTGGGAGGAGCTATCCACTTCCATCAGTATTCTGGTTGAGTATGATATGTTAATGACACGTTAGCCTCAAGGTTAAGGTGCACATTCATCTCTTCAATTGATTGCTCCTCCACGAAGGACTCATCCCTTAGGCGATGACCTAAAACAGAGGCAATACTTGTTTGGCCTCTTGAAGACATTATCTTTGAAAAATTGTCAACATGTTAAAGCATGAGTCCCATGATATTTTGTTTCAATCAAACAAGTAAGTCTAACAAGAACATTGAAACTACTTAAATAAAAAACAAACTAAACCAGGTGCAGAGCTGCAGATACGAGGTGCAAGTAAGACTTGTAAGAAGGCCCACGAGTTGAACTGTAGCCTCATTACACTAAGAAAATGGATAAAAAGTGCATTATGGAATCATGTATGAGGTGCAGGTATGACTCATAGGGTTACCTAAGATTCATAGTCTTAACTCGTATCTCAGTCCAGAGACATTCTTAGAATTCAGATTTGGGCCATAAGACCACTATTATAACTCATAATAGGTACTACGAGTCATAGGCGAATCTGACATGGAAAAGGTTAAGGCACTATAGATGACTATTGCCTTCTATGAAGGGCTACTACGACTCATAGAGAGACCTACGACTTTTAGTGGGTCCTCGTAGCAGAAAACAGAGAGCTTGTAGGGTGTCTCTAACCTTTCCAAAAAGACCAATAACTAACAAGAAAGCATCAGAGGTTACAAACACAAGGGCATAGATAATACAACAATACACATAAGTACCCTTCATTACAAAAAGTGTCAAAACAAAGCATGACTTTTTCCACCACAGTTCAAAATTTCTCTAAGATTATCAACATTAATGCACACTAAAAATAAAACTACAATACCCCTCAACCCAATAATTTCAGTCCCACATGATTTTCATAATGATCTATAAAATATGCAACAAAAGCACATTGTCATAATATTAGATATTAAAATCACCAAACAAGGATAGAATTCAAGACTCGACCTTTTACAAAGATATAAACAAGTGTATATCACATTTTTCTTACTATTACAAGCACTTTTGCATAGTTATACTAATCATGCTCTTGAGGCCTTCATTCAATCATTCATAAGACAAGGATTTTTCAAATATGAATTGAATTTAACTACGAGAACTTACAAAATGAATGTGTAAATTTGTGATGAGAAAAAGAAAAATTGAAAGATTTCTTGGAGCACATTAAGTTAATGGGGAATGTTATTGGGTGAAAGATGTAAAGATGAATGAAATAGTGAAAGGGAATGATGGGGGGAGTTATAAACAGAAAGAGAACGATTCATGGAGGGACATGAAGAATCAAGAGACGTTAGTCTCTTAATATTCAAAATGATTCACCCTTTAAAATTCTGCAGACTAGTCTTACGAGACCCCGACTATGAATCATATGAAAGAATGGTCATATTGGCTCTATTGAAACTTGAAGCAGACAAGTACCTCAGTTAACTTGCCATTCCATTACCTGGGGGCTTTATTTCATCCCATATGGGGACTTCTTGAGTCTGCATACTGCCTTAGTTATCTCCCCCTGACTTAAGAAGCCATGTGGAAGATCTATGTAAATTTCATCAAACAAGTCTCCTTGAAGAAAAGCATTAAACACATTATATGATGTACATGCCACTGTCTAGATGCTGCAGTTCCAAGTACAGATCTAACTTTTTTCATCTTGACTACTGGAGAAAATGTTTCGTGATAGGAAATACCTTCTTTTTGACTATAACCTTTTTGCTACCAGCCTAGCCTTGAACCTCTTAGTCTCTCCAATGGCTTTGTATTTTATTTTTTATATCCACCTACAACAAATAGATGTTTTTCCCTCATATAGAGTAACAATGTCCCATGTGTGATTATCTTCAAGTGCATCAATCTCTAATTTTATAGCTTCTACCCATCTTGGATCCTGAATTGCTTCCTAATAGCTATGAGATTCTGTAGAAGCAAAAAAAAGCTGCAATGAAGGCTTGATGTTTTGGTGCCAATTAATCATAGGAGATGTATTTAGAGATAAGATAAGGCACTATTTCATTCACACTTAAGGAGACAACGTCTTTTAACCATACAGGAGGATTTCTGTCTCTAGTAGATCTCCTGACGTCAGACGGTACAGATATATTAGTTTCCTCAAATACATATTGAGCAACAGATACCTCACCTATTTATATATTAGTAGGTTGAGTACCTAGTATACAATCTTGTGACAAGTCAACAGTGATATCTAGAGTGTTAGATATTCTTCCTTGATTCTCAAACACACCCTCATCTACTATGCAGCTAGTGCTAGAAGATGGAAATATCATAGTTCGATTATGATTTGCTTTAGATTTGAATAGAAAAAGATCTTCTCTAAATACAACTCCTCTATTAACAAATAAAATCTTTGCATCAGTATCATACAACACATAGACTTTCTGTATCAGCGATGGTGGTTTGTTGTGTAACACCTCATATGGAGACTTATATTGCAAAACAGAACTTGGTACCCTATTGATTAGGTAGAAAGTTGCTAGCACACACAAGCCCCAAAACTTAATAGTTATTTCAGCTTGAAACCTAAGAGCTCTTGTTAACTCAAGCACATGTCTGTGTTTTCTCTCAGCCACCCCATTTTGTTGAGGGGTATAAGCACAACTAGTTTGATGAACTACACCAAGATTGCTAAACATTTGTCTACACATTGATTTAACAAACTTTGTGCCATTATCTGACCTTATAACCTTGACCACTTTATCTAATTGTGTCTTAACATATGTAAGAAACTACTTAATTACCATATAAACATTTGATTTTAACTTCAACAAGTGTACACAAGTCATTGTTGAGAAATCATCAACAATTGTAAGAAAATAGTTGTTGCCACCAAAAGTAGTAGTATTGTAAGGTCCCCACATATCCATGTGTACAAGCTCAAAACAACCAGAAGTCTTGATACTACTAATACCAAATGAACTTCTTACTTGTTTAGCATAAGGACAAATAGTACATTTGTTTACTGCACTATCTATGTAACCAGCTTTTACAAACAATAGCTTGTCTAACACACCACTGGAAGATGTCCAACCATTTTATGCATAACTCCACATCCCCAGCTTTGCTGCTACTACCATTATACTTCACTGCTAGAACATAGTCGTTATTATTGTGTCCCATCTTTGAGTAACCAAACAAGTTGTAGAACCCATCCTTTTGTCTACCAATCTCCCTCACCTGACCATTTGAGAGATCCTGAAAGAGGCAAAAATCTGGAAATAAACTTACTAAACACCCCAGTTCTCTAGTTATTTTCGATATAGACATGAGATTAAACTTAAACTATGGCAAATAAAAGACACTAGATAATGTGCTTCACGTTGAAATATTGTTAGACCCAATATGAGTAACCTCAGATACATCTCCATTAGGTAACTAAACTTTCTTTGTAACTTTAGGCTAACAAATTATGCTTTTATCTAACAACTCTAGATCAGATATAATGTTATTGGTAGCACTAGTATCAATTATCCAATCACGTATGCTTTTAACTAAATAGTTGCCGTGACTATTACCTATCATGTTTGTTGCAAATGTGGTATTTACAGGGCTTCCTCAACTTGCTCCAGTCTATATCAGATTTAAAATATACTCATACTGCTCTTTCATGAATGGATAATAGCCAACTCCAAACACTACACCTTGGTTCCTTTCAAGATAATGTGATCTAAGTTCTTCACTCATTACATTACACACACCATCAGACTGACCATGTCCTTGAACTCAACTGTCAAAAACAACATTACAAGCACTAGCATCGGAATTATATGCATTAACCACCTTTTCCTTGAACATATTATACTCAGGAGGGTACCCTATCAACTTATTGCAAGCATCCTTAGTGTGTCCTTTCATTTTGCAAAAATCACACTGCACATTATGGTTCTTTTTGAACATTGAAGGTCCTCCTTTAGCAAACAAAACCATATCAAATAAGTTACCCACATTAGTTGCTAGACTAGCCCCTAAAACACCTGAATTAGTAGCTATAGACTTTTGTCCTTCATCACTCACTATCATGCCACATACTTGATTAACGGAGTGCATTGGGCTTATAAGTAAGATTTAGCTTCTTGCCTTATTATATGAGTCATTCAACCCTATCAGGAACTGGAACAACTTTAGTTTCTATAAATATGTTACAAATTCTCTTGATATCTCACAATTGAATATAGGAACTAGTACTAAGGCCTCAAATTCTTCCCATAGATTCTTTAACCTTAAAAAATAAGGAGAAACAGCAGAGGTACCTTGAGTCAGAGTGGCAATTTCTCTGTGCAAATTAATTGTTCTAGATCCATCTATCTTGTTAAATCTTTCTGTAAATCATCCTAGACCATTTGGGCATTTAATGCATACATAATACCTGCTAAAAGTCCTTTTGCTACTGAGTTCATGAGCCAGCGCATCATAATTGCATTGACTCTCTCCTAGTGATTCCCCATGCTCTCTAGGAAGGCTTGTTTCTTACATGTGCCATCAATTAACCCAATTTGTTTCTTCAAAGCAGGCGACTCTCTTGGATCTGTGCTAGATTGTGTAATTTTCAACCCTAGTTAGTTGAAATGATATGATTTCCATCCCACTTAGATTTGCATGAGATAGAAATAGTGGATGATTATAATAAATTCCAGTTCCTTGACTGCAACCATTTGTATTCCCAGACCCAGGGAGTTGTGAAGAATTAGCTTCTTCTATGGCCAAGAATCTCATCTCAACTTTAATTTTGTTGTGCAGAACTTCTAACGCAATAGAAATTAGACAATGGAATAATCAAAATAGAAATTAATTGAGGGCTCTGATACCATGTCATTGTATGACTTTAGAATAAGAATTAGATCAAGGAAAAAGAAGTACACAGAAGAAGAACAAGAAAAAAAGAAGTAGAAGAATAAGGAGAATAGGAGGGAGTAGTTTGTATATTGATCAGTACATCTTTTCTTAATCAATTTAGTGTACATGTACCACTTATATAGCTTGATTAACTAATAGCTTTAACTAACTAACAACTAAATAACTATCATTAAATTAGTTGACTAATTAATCTTGCAGCTAAGTTGTTTCTCCTTCAATACTCCCCCTCATGCTAGGCACTATAAAAATATTTAGAATGCCTAGCGTAGAGCTTAAAAGCTCTTGTTGAACTCTTGGCAAACTTTTTGTCAACACTTTTGTAGGTCATTATCTAGTGGAAATGTAGTTGGTAGATATTAATCCTTGAATGATTTTCTCTGATAAAGTAGAAGTCTATCTCAATATATTTTGTCCTCTCATGATAGACTGGATTAGCTGCTATTTGTAAGGCAGCTTTACTGTCACTATAGGCTTTTATAGGAAGTGGTACATTGATTTCAAGTTCTTTCATTAGCCCTACTATCAAGACTAACTCAGCCACAGTTGCAGCAAGACTCATGTACTCTACTTTTGCTGAGCTTCTTGATACAGGTTGTTGTTTTTTTAATTTCCAAATGATGAGAGATACTCTAAGTTTGATTACATAACCTATCACTTACTTTCTGTTATTAGGACATACAGCCCAGTCTGTATCTACATAAGCTAAGACCTCATTACTGCTCTGCTAGATAATAGTATTCCTTGTCCTGGTAGATTCTTTAATTACTTCACTACTCTCAATATAGCTTCCATATGAGATTGTTTAGGATCTTGTAAATATTGACTCAGAGTTTGGACACAAAATGAAATATTAGGTTTGGTCATGGTTATCTATAGAAGTTTACCTATAAGTTTTTAATAGGAACTTTGGTCAGCCATAGGCTCCTTCTCTATGGTGTCCTTGTATACATGATCATCATATTATATTTATTGTTAGCTTTACATTTTCATCTATTGGAGTCATAGAAGATTTTGCAGCACCAAGTCCAATTACTGAGATTAATTTTAGTGCATATTCCTTCGATGCATTAAGATTCCTTTCTCAGACCTTGTAAATTCAATACCAAGGAAGTATTTTAATTCTCCTAGATCTTTCATCTTAAAAATTTCTTGTAATGACCTTTTTCTATCTTGAATCAACTTAAGACTGTCACCTGTTATAAGCATATCATCAACATAGACCAAGCAATAATTACCTTCGATGCTTCGCTTAATGAACAAAGAATGGTCATATTGGCTCTATTAAAACTTGAAGTTGACAAGTGCCTCAGTTCACTTGGCATTCCATTGCCTAGGGGCTTATTTCAGCCCATATAGAGACTTCTTGAGTTTGTATACTACCTTAGTTAGGTCCCGATCTCTAGCAAACCTAACATTTAGGAAAATTATGATTTCATACCTGAGCACTACAACCCTATTTATGACTCATAAGGGACCCTACGAATCGTAAAGTTAGCTGTTAGTGTGCCTGCTAGCTTCTGGTACTCACTATTTCCCTCTACAAGCTATGAATAAGAGTTGTAACGTTCAATATGAATCATAGGCCTACTCATAGAAGCTGCATCCAAGCATAATTTTTCCATTCTTCAGTTGTTAGTTTGTTCCTGCAACTTAAATACAATAAAATATCTCAAAATAAACAAATACACAAAAGATGATTAGGTTGCCTCCCAAGAAGCTCCTTGTTT
>JAOTQJ010031259.1:0-52386 GCA_025642045.1 Solanum sejunctum
CATTATAACGCACCCCTAACACACCCACAAGCTTTAATTAACAAGAATTAAGCTAGAAATTAACATACCTTTAAAGCGCCTTATAAGACCCGTATCTTCCTATCCGTCGAACCAAGCATTTTCTTGATCAACTAATGCCTCTACGTCACTTAGGGGGTCTGATATAACAAGGTTGAAGCGTCACATGGTCGAAAACTCAGAAAAAAAATAATTTTTGTTTTCCCTGGAATTTGGCCGAGACCCTCACATTTTTTTTTCCTCCAAATTTTTCTAAGTATAACTCCCTCTCTTGTTAAAAGATAATTCCCACAAGGTGATATATATATACACCCAAGTCTAGACATGGACCATTAGAAATTGGACACACACATGACCCCATAACCTTTTTATTCTTAAGGATTAAACTTAGCACAAAAACTATATTTGGTCCCAAACTTTACCAAATCGAACCAATTAAGGACTTATGGGTTCTAACTTACGGGGTCTAATATGTACTATCAAATACCTACTAGAATAGGTTATGACCTAAGCTTTATTCCTCACCCTATATTACAAGGTATTTGGATGAGCTATCGATGCCACTTTATTGTGTCAAACAAGTTATGCAAGTGTGATTATTTGCACACATATTTTAACCTAAGATTGATTATACATCATATTTAGATTATGTCTAACGATTATGATTATGCATCTTAATTATAATGCTAATGATCCTTGTTGCATTGCACCTTGCATACTTAGTATATTCTAAGTACAAATGTATGTTTTATGCCAACATGATCTCACCATGTAGGGACCGAAGTTCCTATTTATCCTCCTCCTCCACATAGCTACACGAACTCTTTGAAGACTGCTATTGGTGAGTCTTTCTCTTTGATGATAATATCCACTTTACTTTCATCTCTTGTTAAGACTTGTTTTATTTTGGATAATATCTTTGAGGGTGAGCCCGGGAGATATCTTGGTCTCCACTCCATTCATAGTTAGAGGTGTTGTTGGATACATGGGTTGTATGTTATGAACTTGACTCTTATTATATCTATGTGTTGTTGGAGTTTTACATTTGTATTTATCCCTTTTGTGGTAATGTTTACTAATTGACATGTTGAAAGTCCCAAGTCCTTAAAGGCCCCATAGCGTGAGTCATACTTACTCGCCTCTTAAACTTATTTCCTATGTAATACATATTTATCCTCTTTCCTATAACATCCCCATAACATGAGTCCATAGCTCCATTTCAAATATAAAGTATGTTCTATGTGTTTATTTATCTTTTATTATGCTTCTGTAACTAAGGATGTGTAAATGATATGCTAAAAGGCTTGTTTGGGATTGCTTCAGGTTCCCATTCGCTATGTCATGTCTAGGACCTAAGCTTGGGTCATGAAAAGCATATTATCAAAGCACTAGGTTGCTAATGATCACCAAAAATCCAACATATCGTGCCGAGTAGAGTCTTGTTCATAATTGTGAAGAGCACCACAACTGCGAATAGGAGCCTATGAGGCATTTTAGGAAATGAATAACTTTTTCATGATCTATGTCTCGCGGTAGAGCTAAATTATCTAAGGTTTATTAATTATTCCTATTTAATATATTTTGGAGTATGTCTTAAGCCCATCAAAATGGTGGACAAGATGGTAACCATCCCTCACTTGATGATCAACTTCCTAACAATGACATATCAAATGCAGAGATTTGCAACGCTCTATGGCTATTGACCAAAATTGTAACCCCTCAACTAAACTAACAAGAGGGTACCACTGAGATTTTAAATGATAAGAGGAGGGAGATAAGACTATGAGAGGACTGAGATGATAGTGCTTCATCTTGTACTAGTCTATCGGTGCCCAAGTACAAAAAGGAAAGGATCACTGTTGCCAATTATCAAGGGTGTGGCAAGGAACATCTAGAAAAGTGTTTGGCCGCCACTGAAGGTTATTTCAAGTATGGTGGTATTGAGCATAAGGTGAGAGATTGCCCTGTGGCCTCTGAAAATGGGAAAAGAAAGGGCTCAATTCGAAGGTAGACCCCCATATGCTAAGCTCGATGGCAATAGTGCACCAAATCCTCTTAGGTTCCCAAAATATGAAAGAAATCATATCAGCACATATTTGAGAAATATAGGTGCATGCTTTGGTATGCAAAGATGGGTTACGAGATTGTTAAGTGTCCATATGCCCAAAAGGAAAGGTAAAGATGGTCATCCTCAAGGACGTGGTGCTTATGGAACTCAAAAAGCACAAAGTGGTGCTAAGGGTAGTGGTGCTACTTTCCTAAGTGTCAAATGTGTAGGAAGAACCATGGTGACATTTACTGGAGAGGATTGGATGGTTGATTTAGTCATGGAAAAAATAGGGTACCATATCTTCCAGTGTCCTTATGTTACTATAAGAGGTAATAAAGGGAGTCTTTGTGGTCAAGGTGTTCCAACATTACAAGTGCAAGGTGCATAAACCATAGGAGAAGGTTCATATGGAAATCAATTATATGATCGTCAGGGAGAGACAAGAGGTGGATGAGGCCCTCAATGTTGTCACCAGTACATTAAGGGTTTTACGATTAAGTTGTCTATAATTTGATGGATCCAGGAGCCACTCTCTCAGTCATTACTCCATTAGTTGCTATGTGTGTCCCAAATTGCTGTGTGAATCCTTTGAGGTTTCTATCCCCATTGATGAGTGCATTATTGCTAAATGGGTCTATAGGGTTTGTCCCGTGTCTATATATCATAAATTTTTGCCTTGTGATTTTGTTACACTTGTTATGGTAGATTTTGACATTATTCTTGGGATGGATTATTTACATGTATATTATGCTTCCATTGGTTGCAAGAGTCGTAAAGTTAGGTTCCAATTTCTTAATGAGCACGTCCTTGAGTGGGAAAGTCATAATTTGGTGGTTAATGGTAGGTTCATTTCTTGTCTTAAGGCTCGGAAATAATTTCTAAGGTTTGCATTTACCATCTTGTAAGGGTTAGGGATGTTAAGTCTAAAGTCCCTCCTATTGGGTCAGTTCTAGTGGTCAATACATTTCTTAATGTCTTTCCCTTATGAGCTTCCTGGTGGTCTCCCCCCTCTCCCTCCTCCCGAAAGGGAAATAGATTGTAGTATAGATATCTTTCCCGATACATAACCTATTTCTATTCCCTCTTATCGTATGGCTCGGGCGGAGTTAAAGGAGTTAAAGGACCACATGATGGATTTACTGGAGAAGGGTTTCATAAGGCCTAGCAATTCACCTTGAGGTTAACCAATGTTGTTTGTAAGAAAATAAAAGATAGCTCACTTAGAATGTCTATCAATTGCTTACATCTCAATAACGTCACTATAAAGAACAAGTATCCTCTATCAAGGATAGATGACTTATTTGACTAGCTACAAGGGGGCTTGTCATTTTCCTAAGATTGATCTTTGGTTCGAATACCACCAAGTGATGGTGAGGGAGTGTGATATTCCCAAGATGACTTTTTGGACTAGGTATAAGAACTTTGAATTTGTGGTGAGGTCATTTGGTTTAACTACTGCACCGATGATCTTTATGGATCTCATGAATAGGGTCTTTAAATCCTACCTTGACATATTTGTGGTGATCTTCATAGATGATATATTGATTTACTCCTGTAGTGAAGAAGAGCATGTGAATAATTTGAGGGTAGTGTTGCATAGCTTTAAGGAAAAGAAGTTATTTTCTAAGTTTGATAAAAGTGGGTTATGATTAAAAGAAGTTACAAGTCATTAGGCATTTGGTGTAAGATGAGGGAGTCAAAGTGAATCTCAAGAAAAGGAAGTTCATCATTTGGGTTAGTTGGAAGTTAGGTTAGATGAGGCCAAAAGATGGAGTGATGGTGGTTCTAGATTGTTCCAACCCTTCTTTGATTGAAGATGTCAAGGCTAAGTAGGATGTTGACCTCATTTTGTTGGAATGGAAGCAATTAGTGAAAGAGGGAAAGGTCGAGGTTTCTCCCAAGGGGGAGATGGTATCCTTAGGTATCAAGGTAGTTTGTGTATTTACGATATTGATTGGGTTAAGGGTACTTGATATTGAAAAAGGCACATAATGTATCGTATTCTATTTATCACAATTTTACAAAGATTTATAAAGGTTTTAGGGAGGTACCTTGATGAAGTTGATGAGATGGCTTTGATTGAACCAGAAACGGTTATGGATGCCATGGAGAAACTGAGGCTTATAAGTGGAAAGGTTGAGAATGGATCAAAGTAGGCAAAAGTCTTACTCAGATGTGAGAAGAAGTGATCTTCTGTTTAGTTTAGAACAATTGGTATTTGAAGGTCATACCCAGGAAGGGTTTTGTTCAGTTTGGCATGGAGGGAAAATTACTCCCATGATATGTAGGACCTTATTGAATTTTGAAAATAATTGGTAAGGGTGCATATGAATTGGAGATGCCTATGGAGTCGAGTATGGTTCATCCGGTCTTCCATGTATCTATCTTGAAGAAGTGTGTAGGTGACCCAAGTTCTATAGCGCCTTTTGATTTTGTGGGTGTTGTAGAAGATAATTTGATTTATAAGGAAGTCCTAGTGGAAATATTGGATAGACAAGTGAAGAAGTTGAGAAATAAAAATTGGCATCCGTCAAAGTCCTTTGGAGGAATCAATAAGGTGAAAGTTCCACTTGGTGATCCAAAGCAAATATGAAGAAGAGATATCCATAACTCTTAAACTCTACTCAAATCAAAAGCAATAAGTTAACTCCTATCCATGAATCCATGTCTTGAATTTTAGCCTTTATGTCATTTTTGCATACATACATGTTCATAAAACAAATTTTGGTGATTTTCATGTATATGTTTGACAATTTTGAGAATGATGTCTATGTGCATTTATAGCATTCATGTTGGGCTGATGGTTTTCTAATCACTTCTCTTATGTGTGTTTCCTTTACCTTAGAGGACGAATGTTCCCAAGGGGGATATATTATAACACCCGTAGACATAGCACAAAAAGACCATATGATGTATTTTTTTAATATCTTAAAATTTGTGCAGAATTTTACAAATTCAACTTCATATTCTTGTTAAGAGGGAAAAATTATTTTGGGGAGCATTTACCTACAAGGAATATTTTACCCGTGTCAAAAAATATTTTTTTTTGGCAAATTGTCACAAACCAGTAGTTGTCTACGACAAAGCCGCGACGCGGACCTGCCCGCGGCCTAGTTCAAAAATTCCCCAAAACCTTCCTTTTCCCTTAAGCAAAATTGTATAATAACCCAATGCCTATTTATATAGGAATACCTTACTCTTCAGCCACTTTTCAAGCGCTAGAACATTCAAAAACCCTCCTAAAATCCTACTAATTCATTATTCAATTACCCATTCAATCTCAAGACTTCCAAAACTTTTGTTGGAATGCAGGAACCCAAGTGACGTCCTCAAAGTCTCACCAAGTTTACTCTATCTATTTCAAGAGATTAAGGTATGTGGGTCTTCATCCATGGGTCCTTTTTCCCATGGATCCCAATTCTCTCTTTTTCATGAAATTACATTATTTCAATGTTAGATTCTTTATAGGTAAACTTTATTATGCATTATAAACATGATTTGAGTTTGGATTCTTCAAGTGTTGATTGATTAAGCATGAATATCTATTCAAGGCTTATTCTATCAGCTGATGTATATATATTGAAGTTATATATGATATGAACTATGTAAACTATGAAAGATTGTGCACTTCTAATATGGATTTCACAGAACACAAACTAAAGATTTTACTACAATATTGGTGGGTTATTCTCATAATTTTAAGGTTGAATACTTTATAGGTAATTCTTATTATACATTGTACACATGGTTTAAGTTTGAATTCTTCAGATAAATACCATTGAGGTTTGATAATGTGATGAATTTTATGATATTAAATTTATGTATTTGATGATGCGATGAAATTCTATGAAAGAACTTGTGGATTTTAGTTGGATTGCATGATACTAAAATGAGGGTTTTACTACAATATTGGTGGGTTTAATTAAATGATTTCCAAATGAATTGATTTTACTCCTTGTTTTATACTCTTGAATTGTGCAATTTTAAGCATATGTACATGTACCCACCATGTTTGACTAAATTTATATGACAAGGATACTTATGTGAATGAAAGGCTATTATATGATTTGCAAGACAAGTGTTTCTATGGTAAGTATGGGCTCCCAATCATGTATTAAAATCATGAAAAGTTTCTATGATTTACAAGTAAATTATTGAGCCTAATTCTATGTTCTATTTTCATGTGAATTGTGAAGCCTATCAGAAGGGGTTATAACCTAAGCTATATTCCTCACCCTCTAGTAGAAGGCAAAATTCTACATGAAGGAGTTATGACCAAAGCTATATTACTCACCCTCATGTACTATTTAATATTATGCACTATCTAAAGCCTATTAGAAGTGGTTATAACCTAAGCTATATTCCTCACCTTCTAATACAAGGCAAAAATCTACATGAAAGGGTTATGACCTATGCTATATCTTCACTCTCATGTACAATCTAATACCTGCTAAAGGGGTTATTACCTAAGTATATTCCTCATCCTCTAGTACAAGGTACTTGGATGAGCTACTCATGCCACTTTATTGTGATAAATAAGTTATGAAAGTATGACTATTTTCACGCATGTTTTAACCTATACATTGATTGTACATGTCATATTGAGCTCATGTCTAATGATTATGAATATGGATCTTGATTACAATGGCTTATGATACGTGTTACATTGACCCCTGCATACTTAGTAAATTCCAAGTACTAATGCCTACTTTATGTCTACATGATCTCCCTATGTAGGGACGGAAGCACCTATTCATCCTCCTCCTCAATGTGGCTAGACAAATCCTTTGAAGAATGCTATTAGTGAATTATCCACTTAGGGGACCGTATCCACTATACTTTCATGCTCCTGTTAAGACTTGTCTCATTTTGGATGCTATCTTTGAGAGTGAGCCTGGGAGATGTCTTGGCCCCCTCTCCATTCGTAGTTAAATGTGTTGTTGGATACATCGGTTATATATTATGAGCTCAGCTATTATTATATCATGTCTTGTTAGAGTTTTCCCTTAGTCCCTTTTCCCTTTTGTGGTTATTATTTGCTATTTCGACAAGTTGGAAGTCCCAAGTCCATAAATTCCCCCATAACATGAGTCATACTTACTGTCCCTTAGATTTATTTGCTATGTGACACATGTTTATCCTCTTCCCTACAACATCCCTATAGCATGATACCAAAGTCCTATTTCCCCTAGAAAGTATGTTATATGTGTTTATTTATCTTTTTTTATGTTTCTACAACCAAGGATGTGTAAATGATATGCTAAGAGGCATGTTTGGGGTCCCTTCAGGTTCTCATTCGTCGTGTCATGTCTAGGCCCTAGGCTTGGATTGTGTAACTATGTTGAATTCTTGTTTCATTTACAGTATCCATTGAATTTTTTTAAAACAAAAAAGTGCCTTGTCACTATAATGGAAGTTCTTAAATAAATAGAACAAAAAGAACTTTAATGTTTCTGTGGGTTAAAAAATAATTGTAATAAACTATAAAACCATAATGACTAAATGGTATACATTAATAGAGAATTTAATTTTATTAATTATCACAACCCGACCTCTCAGATCATGGTTTGCATTAAAGATGAATTGCAGGCTCTTATGGTCAGTATATACATCAACGCAAACCCCATACAAATAGTAGCGCCATATTTTCGGAGCAAATACAACCGCTGGTAGCTCAAGATCATGAGTTGGGTAGTTTTTCTCATGTGGTCATAGTTTTCTAGATGCATAAGCAATTACCCTACTATGTTGTGTTAGCACACACCCTAAGCCAACTCCTGAAGCATCGCAATACACTACATACCCTTCTATGCCTTTAGGAAGTACTAGCACAGGTGCAAAAGTTAGCTTATTTTTCAGGTTTTGCAAGTTCCTTTCATATGCATCATTCCATTGAAACTTGGTTGCGTTATGTGTTTACTTTGTTAGAGGTGCAGAATTAGAAGAAAAACCTTTAACGAACCTTCTATAATAACCTGCCAACCCTAAAAAGCTTCGAACTTCCATGGGTGTCGTTGGCCTTGGCCAACCTTTCACAGCCTTTATCTTTTGTGAATCAACCCTTATTCCTTCATACAATAACAATATGACCCAATAATTCCACTGATTTTTGCCAAAATTAAATTTACAAAATTTGGCATAGAACTGTCAATCACGAAGAACCTATAACACTTGTCATAAGTGCTTTGTGTGGTCTTCTTCTGATCTTGAATATACCAAAATGTCATCTATAAATACTATCACGAACACATCTAAGAATGGCTTAAATAACCTATTCATCACATCCATAAAAACTATTGGTGCATTCGTTAGCCCAAATGACATAATAAGAAACTCAAAGTGACCATAGCATGTTCTGAAAGATGTGTTGGGTATATCTCTCTATTTCACCTTCATTTAGTGATAACCTGGCCTCAAATCAATTTTTGAAAAGCATTTGGCACCCTATAACTGATCAAATAAATCATCAATCCTGGGGAGGGGGTATTTGTTCTTAATTATCACCCTATTCAATTGTCGACAGTCGATACACATTCTCAAGGTGCCATCATTTTTGCGTACAAATAACATTGGTGCAGTCCAAGGGGACACACTAGGTCTTATAAAACTTTTCTCCAATAAGTCTTTCAACTGCTCTTTTAATTCACGCATTTCTGCCAAAGCCATTTTATATGGAGGCATAAAGATAGGTTGAGTGCTTGGAAGTAAGTCAATACCAAAATCTACTTCTCGTTCTGCAGGTAAGCTTGGAAGTTCCTTAAGGAACACATCAACTAATTCATTCACTACTGGAACTGATTGAAGATTTGGCGATTCTACCTCCATATCCCTTGCTCCAACTAAATGACATATATAACACTTAGATATCATCTTTCTTGCCTTAAAATAGGAGATAAACATACCCTTTAGCGCCTCAACATTGCCTTCACATTCAAGAACTGCCTCATTTAGGAAGTGGAAGTACACTCTGTTAGTTCGGCAATCCACGGTGGCATAGCAAGAAGCTAACCAGTCCATACCTATTATAATATTGAATTCAACCATTTCTAACTCGATATGGTTAGCCAATGTGTCACGGTCATAAACAATTACTACATAGTCATAATAAATCCTTCAAGCCATAATACATTCACCAGTTGGTATAGATACTTCAAATGGTTAGTTTAATAATTTGGGTGTTCTCTTAAGCTTCCCAGCAACTAGTGGAGTGATGTATGATAGTGTTGAACCAGGGTCAATTAATACATATACATTATGTGAAAAAATGAACAATGTACCTGTGACCACATTGGGTGAAGATTCTAAATTTTGCCGACTTCCCAAAGCATAAGTACAATTCTGGATTCTGGATTCTGGTAGAGCTAGTTGACTCTCTAACACCTCTACCACGACCTATAGGTGCTTGTTGACGCCTTCCTAATAGAGGAACTGATGATGCTGATGTAACAGCTAATAAGTAGGTTATACTATATTACCCATACGTCTCCTCAGGCAATCTATCATCATATGCTCTGGCGCACCACACCAATAAAAAACATATATCCCAACACAACATATACCTAAATGACTTCTTCCATACTGTTTATAAATATGCGTAAGGGTTATTTGTTGGCCTGCCTAATAGCTCGCTATTCGGGCACCTTGCCCTTCACTTCTTGGACCAAACTAATTTCTCCTAGACCGTTGACGTTGTGTTAGAGCACTGGCTACAGAGTAAAAGGATGATGGCCTAGACAGTCTATTAGAAAATTGAGGCCTAAGCTCACCTTGAAGGGTGTAAACTGCCTTGTAGATATGGCCCTTTTGGCCTGCCTCCTTTCCAACTCTTATGTCCTTCTTCTCTCCCTCTAATCCTCTAATTTCTGTGCAAAAGCTTGCATCCTCGCTATATCTATGTCTTTATTCAAGCCAGTAATGGTATTGTCTTTGACCAAATACATATACAATCTATCCATATATCGATGAACTTTATCTACCATAGTCGCAACTATATTAGGAGCATACCTGGCCAGGGAATTGAATTGAAGGATATACTCCCTCGCGCTCATATTCCCTTAATAGAGATTCAAGAATTGATTTGCATGGGCCTCTCGGATCTCTAGTGGCAAGTAATAATCAAGAAATGCCTCTTTGAACTCTTTCCAAGTAGTTGGGGGAGCATTTATATCTTTGTATTGCTTCCACGCTTCATTCCACAATATAGCCACACCCTTCAATCTATACGCTACTATGATCAGCAACTTCTGTACCTTCATGTGCATTGGATCTGATCAATAAAGTCTTGGGGATCTTCATTAGGATCTGACCTGGTGAAGGATGGCGTGTCCAAATTAAGGAAGTCACGTATCCTCATGCTACCTTCCCTATTAACACCACCTGCACCTATAACTAGATTTTCCTGTCTTTGACCTTGGCCTGCAACTATATGAGTCAATAAATGGACTGTATTTCTCAAATCTTCCACGGTAGCATCGATAGGTGGTTCTAGGGGAATTTCACTAGTTTCGAGTTCATCAGGGTTAGGAGGAGTGGGACTTATCTATGACAGAGAATCATCTTGAGCCTTATTTTGTTGTCTTACCTGATTGGGTATACCAACCACCACTTCTACTCCCTTCCCTTTACCTTTGTTCTTCTTGGTTTCTGGCATACTTGCTGTACAAAACAATTAAGGGTTTAGACACAATTCACCTATTACACTTAGCTCTATTGCATGATCTAAAGAACAAAAAGAAAGTACCAACTCCTAAATGACCTGTAGCCTCCTCCTTTTAAATGTGGTTCACAACACATCGATAAACAAGACTCTTCATAGACACGACTTTGTAGACTCCCTAGGATGACCTGCTCTGATACTACTTTTGTCATGCCCAAAGTCCCATTAATTCGAACTGGCACCCGTTGCCAATAAGGCTCCGAAGAACCAACCTATATCTATGCAGTTTTTATACATACTATAAGGGATTTCTACATTCAACATGCCTTTAAGAAAGTAAACAGTAATAACAAGCCAAAAGGAAATACATATGGCTAGGCCGTTGGGGCCATGGTGTCTAAATTATGAGACATGACCATACTTTAATTTACGTAGTCTATAAAGTCTGTAGATAAGAAAATGTATCTGATAAGGGTCGAGATCGGTCCCGCCTCGACTAACTGTACAACACAAAAATATGAGCTCTAGACACACAAAGCTCCGAAGAATCCTAGAGCTTGGTAACAGTAGTTGGATATCCTGTACTCCTATTGGAGAGATCTACTAGCACCCGTACCTGCAGCATGAAATATAGGTCCCCCATAAGGGACGTCAGTATAAGATAATATATTGAATATGTAAGGCAGGAAATACTATATATGAAGTAACAACTCAACTAAAACTATGCTCTAGTGTAGGATAAGACACCACCCTTAGTTATATTATGGGATCATGTTCTTTATGTTCTTTTTATTACTTTACCTTTATTGTATAATCTGTGCACAATAAGTAATAAAAATGATCATCTAATCAGTGGTAAATTTATTTTGGGATCAGCCTGACTAAGATTTCCTTTCACCCCTTGGGCTACCCCCCATGATAGGATCGACCTTGCTAGGTGATTCTTCCAACCCTCGGGTTAGCACCCATCAATAAGCAATATACTTTATCTTTTAACTACTTTTGAGATGCTTCTTTTGGTGGTCATAATATTGGAACTAGAGGACTTTAGATGCAGCATATGACATATAAATAATCACAAAAGACAACACCATAATGAAAGCAGTAGGTTACAGAAATAATGAAATGCATAGGAGGTAGAACAACATATGAATTTAATTTAGTAGAATGAACTCTTATATATTGGAATCTAAGTATGTATACAGGTTTGCAAGTGACTATGTATGGGAGTATATGAATATGTAAAAGAGTGGAGACATTGTTGTTTGTTATATTGAAGTAGATAAGAGCCTCTAGGTAATAAGGAAGAACCTAGGTTTCATGCCAAGTAATATGAAATCGAGTAGCCTTACATACCTTATTGTATGACCTCGTTACTACCTTAGAGTAACTACTTTTTCCCCAAATATTTATAGACAATATATTATCCAATAAGAATAGTATTAGAAACAAAGAAACACTTCTTGGCTTCCCAATATCATAAACACTAACACTGTGGGAGCAAGCTTATAATTAGCGACCCAAAGGCATTTCTTCAACCTTTTCACTTATAATCGCATTTTCTAACAACCATTATTATTTATATGTCATATATATCTTGTTTTAGACCCTTTACAATCTTATAATAGTTCACAAGATACAAGACATAACAATCCTTGACAACACATAAATAGGGAGCATTACATTCATATTCTCGCTACATTTTGGCGTCAATAATCCTGAACCTGTTTCAACTTTACCCAAACTATCCTCAACAAATCTATACATTAAAATAGCCTTCAATTAATCATAAAACAGTACCAACACAGTCATGAAGGACATGAGACAATAGCCTTCCATCCGTTAGCCCATAAGTTCCAATCGAAATCACACTTAAGATTGCACAATGAAAATCAATATTAAAGGAAACAAAATCAGGATAGCAACCTTAGATTAATATCTATAACTAAACCATGTTAAGAACATCAACTTCTCTTCACAATAGATCCTAAAAACCATAGAGATGTCACCAAAAAAAGGCAAGTGTGCAGCAACTTTCTAAACACATGCTGTCCAACCTTTGTTCACAAGAATAACTAGCAGATATTTCTTATTTTTCATGGGATAAGTATAACAAATACATGAATATTTCCACATACCTTATCCTTAAACATAAAAGTTTCGTTAATGAACCCTATAGGGTTGTATTAGCTTCCTTGTGAATGAAGTAAATAGAAAAAAAAAAGTCTTTAGGAAAGCTGAAAATTATTCCAAAGTGAAATGACTTAAGAGGCTATTTTTGAGCCCTTTTAAAGGGTCTGTTTGGCCATATTTCTCTTGAGCTTTTGACCACATATTAACACATGTTATTAAGCTAGTTATACAGTAGTTTGGCCCTTACACTTAGGCCTAAATGGGTCTCACAGTTGATGGGCCTTGGCTGCCCATTTTCCTAATTCCACTTCACTTAGTTTAGGCCCAATTAGTCAAGTGGGTTGTGATGTACTTGGTACCTTTTGTTATTGATATTGAGCTATATGTATTGTCTATTTATGATGATAAAACACAGGCTAAAGTGATACCCTTAAAACGGACTTCATTTATTATCGGACTTGGACAGATTTGGCGTCGGGTCTTATCTCTGCTTAGCCAGCATATTTAAGCTAAGAAAGTAGGTAACTCACTTGCTAGCTTTCCTAGTTCTGCAATCACCTCCCTTCTTCACCTTGTTTAAGGTCATAATCTCCTCATTTTGACTTAAAATTTATTTACACTCGACCCTCTTCACCGTTAGACATACATATCGCCCTCTGATTTGAGATTCAAGCACTTTTTAAAAATTGGCTCTAATTGGAAAAGCCATATTATGTTACATTTGCATATAACTAGTACATGTAAGATGTGGTGGGTTACACTTTATAAGGATGAATCCTCTAATTTTTTATAGGTGAAAAGTGGATGAAGATCCACAAGAGTTCATTGATGACATCTATAAAATCTTAAATATCATGGTTGTTTGTCCAAATGAGAAGGCGGAGTTGGGTGTACCAACCTAAAGGGGTAGCTTAAATATGGTATGGTCAACGGAATGGTGAGAAGGGTGTTGGTAATGTGGTGCTTTGGGAGGAGTTCAAATTGGCTTTCCTTAATTGAATTTTCTGTATTGAGCTTAGGGAGGTAAAGTTGGTAGAGTTTATGAACTTGAAACAAGGTGCTATGAGTGTAAGGGAGTATACCTTCAAGTTTAATCAACTTTCGAAGTATGCTCCTTATTTGGTGGCCGATCCTAAATCTAGGATGAATAAGTTTGTGATGGGGGTCTCCGACTTGATAAGTGAATAATGTGAGTCCGCCATGCCAATTATTGATATAGGATTATCTCGATTGATGACCTGTGCTAAGGAAATGGAGGAGGAGAAATTGGGGAAGAGAAGGGAGTATGAGGCCAAGAGGGCCTGATTTGAGTTTAAATTTCAAAAGGGTGTTAAATTTCATCAAGGCCAAGGGCCTTCTCATGCTACTAAATGGGGGTTTGCCAATGACTTTCCTATGCCTCAAGGTGTTGGTGGGATGGCTCCTATTGATGTGTGCCCTATATGTGGAAGAAGCCATAGAGGTCCATGTTTGAAGGGTTCTAATGCATGCTATGAATGTAGGGAGCTTGGTCACAAGAAGGTAGATTATCCAAGAAACCATGGCAAGGTCCAGGGTGCTAAAGTGGTTCCATTGGGAAGAGATGGTTCTCAAGGTGGTGCCCCAAGGCACAATCAATTTTATGCTCTACATGAGAGGCAAAGGTTTGTTAAGGTCCCTAATGTTGTTACCGATATATTTAAAATCCTTGACCTTGATGCATATGTTTGACTGATCCACTTGCCACTCTTTCCTTTCTTACCCTTTTTGTTGCTAAAAAGTTCCATGTTGTCCCCGAGTGGTTGCATGACTTATATGATGTGTCTACTCATATTGGAGCCTCTATTATTGCTATAAATATTTATAGCAGTTGTCCCATTTGCATTTTAAATAAGTTGTTGCCTTGTGATTTTGTTGAATTAGACATGGTAGATTTTGATGTCATGCTTGGGATGGATTGGTTGCATGCCTACTATGCTTCTATTGATTGTAGAACCTGTAGGGTCAAGTTTCAATTTCCAAATGAACACTTCCTTGAGTAGGAAACTCAAGATATGGTGGTCAAGGGTAGATTCATTTCATGCATTAAAGCACATAAGTTGATTTCTAGGGGGTATTTATATCATCTTTTGAAGGTTAAAGGTATAGAGTCCAAAGTCCCTTCCATAGAGTCAGTTCCTACTGTGAATGAGTTTCTTGATATATTCCCAAACGACCTTCTCAGTGTCCCTCCCAAGACGGAGATAGATTTTGTCATAGATCTCCTTTATGATACTCAACCTATCTCCATTCCTCCTTACTTTTTGGCCTAGCGGAGTTGAAAGAGTTAAAAGAGTAATTGAAAGATTTGTTGGAGAAGGGATTTATTAGACCTAGTCAATCCCCTTGGAGTGCCCTAGTGTTGTTCGAGAAAAAAAGGATGGTTTGCTTAGAATGTGTATTGACTGCCAGCAACTCAACAGGGTCAATATAAAGAACAAATATCCTCTTCCAAGAATTAATGACTTGTTTGACCAATTGCACGGGGCTAGCTTCTACTTTAAGATTGATCTTTGGTCTGGGTATCCTCAAGTGAGGGTGAGGGAGTGTGATATTTCAAACATGGCCTTCCAAACTAGATATGGGCATTATGAGTTTATTGTGATGTTGTTTGGGTTGTGTAATGCACCGACCATCTTCATGGACCTAATGAATAGAGTCTTCAAACCTTACCTTGATTCCTTTGTTATGGTCTTCATAGATGATATTTTTATCTACTCACATATAGGGAGGAGCATATAGGTCATTTGAGGGTTATGTTGCAAAGGTTGAGAAAGGAGAGATTGTATGCTAAATATGAAAAGTGTAAATTTTGGTTGAAGGAGGTTTCATTCTTGGGTCACGTGGTGTTGGCGGATGTTATAAAGGAGTGTCCCAAGAAAATCAATTTGATTAGGAATTGGCCTAGACAATTGACCCTATCAGATATTAGGAGCTTCCTGGGCCTTGCGGGTTACTATAGAAGATTTGTGAATGGGTTCTCCTCCATTACTTCTCCTATGACCAATTGACTCAAAAGAAGGCTAAGTTTGTATGGTCTAATGAATGTGAAAGGAGTTTCCAAATATTGAAGGATAGGCTTGTGTCCGCTCCTATATTGTCACTACTAAATGATTTTGAGGCTTTTGTTATGTATTGTGATGTATCTAGAGTTGGCTTGGGTTGTGTGCTAATGCAAAATGGTAAGGTCATAGCCTATGCTTCTAGGCAACTCAAAGTGCATGAGAGAAATTACCTACCCATAATCTTGAATTGGCCGCTGTGGTATTCGCATTAAAGATTTTACATCATTACTTATATAAGATGCATGTTGATGTCTTCACCAATCATAAGAGCCTTTAATATGTCTTCACTCAAAAAGACTAACTTGAGACAAGGTGGCTAGAACTTCTCAAATATTATGACATGAGTGTGAATTATTATCCAGTAAGGCAAATGTAGTGGCGGATGCTTTGAGTTGGGTGTCCATAGGTGGCCTAGCTCAAGTAGATGGTGGTTATAAGGAAATAGCTAGGGAGGTGCATGGATTGTCTAGATTGGGGTTTAGGTTAGAAAAGGTTGGTGATGATGGTGTGGTTGTTGTTGATGGATCTAAGTCTTCATTAATTGATGAGGTGATAGCAAACAACATCTTGACTCCTCCTTGCTTGAATTGAAAACCTTGGTGAAAGAGGGCAAAGTAGAGGTTTTCTTCCAAAGGGGAGATAGTTCCTTTAGGTACCAAGATAGGTTGTGTGTTACTTGTATTGATGGTTTGAGGGAGACAATCCTTGATGAGGCCCATAATTCTTCTTATTCTATCTACCCTGGTTCTACCAAAATGTATAGAGACTTGAGAGATGTGTAATGTTGGGGAGGCATGAAGAGGGATATTGCCAAATTTATCTTGAGTTGCCATAGATGTCAACAATACAAAGCCGAACATCAAAGGCCAGGTGGCAAGACATAGAGATTCCTACTTCGAAGTGGGAGGTGATTAATATTAATTTTGTGGTTGGGTTGCCCAAGACTAGAAAAGGTTTTGATTCCATTTGGGTGGTGGTTGATAAGATGACGAAATCGGCTCAATTTCTACTGGTTAATACCACATATGGGGCTAAAGAGTATACAATGTTATATATCTATGAGTTAGTAAGATTTCACGGGGTTCCTTTGTCCATCATATTGGATCATGGTTCACAATTCACTTCACATTTTTAAAGGTCTTTTCAAAGAGGTCTTGGTACAAAAGTTCACCTTAGTACGACCTTTCACCCCTAAATGGATGTCCAAGCCAAAAGTATAATTCAAACCCTTAAGGATATGCTTAGAGCATGTGTATTGGAGTTAAGGGGTAGTTGGGATGCTTATCTTCCTTTGATTGAAGTCGCATACAACAATAGCTATCACTCTAGCATCGATATGGCTCCTTTTGAGGCCCTTTATAGGAGACATTTTAGATCACCGATTAGTTGGTTTGAGGTTAGAGAGGTGGATTTATTAGGACTGGATCTGGCTATGGAGGCTCTTGAGAAGGTTAGTATGATTAGGGAAATGTTGAGAACAACACAAAGTCATCAAAAATCTTATGCCGATGTGAAAAGAAGAGACCTTGAATTCAAAATGGGTGATTGGGTTTATTTGAATTTTTCTATAATGAAAGGTGCGACCTATTTTGGTAAAATGGGAAAGTTGAATCCAAGGTATGTTTGTCCTTATGAAGTGATAATGAGGGTTGGCAAGGTAGCTTATGAGTTGAAGTTGCCTAGTGAAATGAATTTGGTTCATCCGGTGTTTCATGTCTCTATATTGAGAAAATGTGTTAGTGATCCTAATGCTATTGTGCCTCTTGATGTGCGGGTGTTGTTGAGGATAACATGGCTTATGAGGAGGTTCTGGTTCAGATCTTAGATAGCCAAGTGAAGAGATTGAGGAACAAGCAGGTGGCATCCATTAAGGTTCTTTGGAGAAACCAACAATTCGAAAGTGCTACTTGAATGGTGGAAGCAGATATTCAAAAGTGGTATCCTTATCTTTTTAACTCCACTCAAGCCTAAGGTACTAATTCTAAGTCCCTTACGATATTTCAAGTCTTATGTTACAGCTCCTATGTCATTCATATGCATTCATGTTTAAATTGGCAAATTATGATGATTTTACCCTTATGTTAAGATTTTGAAAATGGTGTTTTAAATGTAATGTTGCATTTTGGTTGAGGTTGGTTTGTTTATGATCATTCTTGTCTTTTACGTCTCTTTTACATTTGGGGACGAATGTTCCCAATGGGTAGATATTGAAATGACCCCAAAAAGTTCCCAAAAATATGCCTTGGAATGCCCAAAAATTTTAAATTTCATATATCTCAAAATTTGTTTTCTATTTCGCAAATATGACTTCATATTCTTGTTCAGGGGGTCAAGATTAGGGGTAAAGATTTGGACCCTAATTTTAGATCAATTGAATCACAACATCAAATTTCTAAAATTTAATTTTCCAGAGATGATTCGTGACAGCAGCTGTCATGTACATGTGTTAATTAGCCTCAATAATAGGACTGCATCGCGGACCTGTTTAATTTGTTGCCAGTAATTTCTATCTCGGTCCAAGGATTTGGGGTCTTCGGCTTAAGTGTTCCCAAATGTGTTTTTACCTATACTTAGCCTTATTTCACCCTCATATCATCCTAAACATTCCCCAACACTCATTCAAAACACATAGCTATATTTTCACTCCCAAATTCAAGTCCCAAACTCTCATCCCAAGCTAAGGTTCTTTATCAAGGTTCTTCTCCAAGCTTCAAGCCTCCATCTCCAATCTTCACCAAATTCATCTCTAAGCTAAGGTTTATGAGATTCTGTCATGAGTTCCTTTCAGCCATGATACCCAAGCCTCCTTTTACTCAAATTGCATGATTTAAAGTTGATTTAAAAATGGGTCGTATTTATTATGAAATTCACTACACACTATGTTAAAGTTATGTAAAGTTGTAACTGTTTTGCTATTTTTTGAGCGATAAAGCTTGGATCTAATGTAAGATTTGATTATGGGTTTTGATGTTTATGTCTTGAGTGTGTAGCAAGGTGCTAATTTATGGTTTAACAATGTATTTTCTTGCATGATTTCATCTCTAATTTGTATGGTTTTATACTACCACTTCACTCCCTCTAAGTGATTGATAAAATGTCCGGATGTGATTTCTTAAGGAGTTGATGGTCAAAAACATGAGATTTAATATGAATGACTATATGATGATGAAATGTGCTTATATATATATGATATAATCTATATAAAATGTTGCATTAGACCATACCCAATTCGGGGGGACAAGAGACCAGGTAACCATGTTGGGATTTCCACTCACTAACCATGTGAGGGGTTTGTACTTCACCACCATGTTGATAAGGTGTGATTATCATCAACCGTGGGAGGGGCTTATACCACACAACCACGAAGGGATTTGTACCTAGAATAGCTAGCTTGGTCGCTTCTATACATATGATATCCTATATGAGCATAAGTTACTTAAGCATGTTTTACTTAAGCATTATTCATACATATCATATTGTATATAATGACTATTGTTTAATATTATGCATTCTGATTATAATGGCTATCTATTATTGCATTGCATCCTACATACTTTGAATATTCAAACGTACTAACGCATACTCTATACCTACATAATATCACCATATAGGAATTGTTGCCCAAGTTGATCACCATCCTCCTCCACATGGCTAGTTCAGTGCTATTCAACCTAGTTGGTGAGTCCTCCACTTTGGGGACCTTAGTCTATATTTCTCCTATTACGTATCAAGATATTCCTTTTTATTGACTATTTTGACTATGCGGGTGAGCCCGATTGCTTTGTCTTGGCCCCCCGCTCTTGTCTATGTAGTAGAGGTGGTTGTTGGACATGTTATATATATATATGACATGAGTTTGAATTTTGTATCTTGACTATGATATTATGAAAGCTTTTCCCTTAGCCGTTTTTCCCCTATTCTTGTTCTTTAATGTTTTTATATGCCTCCATGCCAATGATGCGTAAAGATAAGTTAAGATGCTTATTTGGGGATCCTTGGAGTTTCCCATTCGCTGTGTTATGTCTAGGCCCTATGCTTAGGTCATGATGACCCACGCATTAGCACCTTAGCCTTGAGGATGAACATCCTTACCCTTGTTGCGGTTTCGTGGACAATCAATCACTGTGTGGCCTATTTCCCCACAACCGTAGAAAGCATTAGTAGCCCTCATGTATGGGCCACCATGACCCTTACCACATTATGGACACACAAGTCTAGGCATCACACCACCACCCTCTTGGGGGCTTGGGTAGTCATTTGATAATCTCCCACTAGGAGCATGAGAAGACCCTTGGCCTTGGTTAAACCGGCCACCCTTCTGATTTTTGAACTTATTATCAAAACAGGCCCTCTTAGCCTCATAACCCATTCTATTCCTTAATTTCTCCCCTTCCAATTGTTTATCATAAGTCATCAAGCGGGACAAATCCCTGTCATTAATCAATGTAGTGGTATGACATTCTTCACTTACAAAATCAGAAACATCCATCACAAATTTATTGACCTTGAGTCAGCAACCAAGTGTGGAGCATATTTTGAGAGGTGGTTGAACTTGAGTGCATACTCCCTCACGCTCATAGATCATTGCTTCCAATTAATGAACTTCACCAATTTGGCCTCCCTATACTAAAGAGAAAAGAACTAATAGAGGAAAGCCACCTTAAACTCCACCCATAGAACCACATGGTTGTTCTCTTTCTCCTACTTCCATTGAATGTGCCAAATTTGAGCAACCCTCTTAAATTGATAAGATGCCAACCCTGCCTTTTCTTCTGACCTTACACCTATAATGGATAACACCTTGTATACTTCATCGATGAATTTTTTAGGGTCCTCATCCACCTTAGACCCATTAAACTCTAGTAGGTTCACCCTCATAAAGTCTCTCAACCGAGATGCTGGAGTAGGAGCATCAGAGGATTGGGCCCCTTGGGTGGCTTGGTTAGCCTCAACTTGAGCTAGCAATGTAAGATCAACCTAGAGATCAGCTAACCATAAGTCAGTTATCCCTCAAGTGTGAGCTCTTTTTCCTCTTGTGTTAAGCATGATCTAGCATTGCAAAGAACAATCAATTGGGGGGATCCTTACTTAACTTTATAGTATGACACAGAGTAAGAAGAAGGGAAACAATTCGTAAAACATCTCATAGCCTCCAACTCATAGTTGCACTTCACAACACAACCATGAATAAGAATCTAATTGACACGGTGTGTTGGATGTCGAGGAACATTAACAACCTAGTGCTTTGATACTAAGCTTGTCATGTCCCAAGCCTAGGGTCTAGACATGACACGGCGCATCGAGAACTAAAAAGGACCCCAAGAAAGCCTCTTAACATATCATTACAAAACCTTGGTTGCAGAAGCAATAAAATAACATTAAAGATAGAAATAGGGATAATTGGAGCTAAGGGACATCTTTCATAGCATAAATAACATAGAGTCAAGAGAGTCAAAGCTCATAGCATTATACATAACATGTCCAATGACACCTCTAACCATAGAACTTACCAGGGGCTAAGACAAACATTTGGGCTCACAGTCAAGTATAAAATAACAACGAAAGAGAGTGTTTATACATAGCATAAGATCAAAGTCAATATCCCCAAAGTTGAGGACTTACCACTTGCTTTGTAGGAAAATCGCACTAGCCACACGGAGGAGGAGGATCAAGTTGGGGCATCGGTTACTATGTGGTGATATCATGCAAGCAAAAGTATGTGTTAGTACATTTGAATGTACTAAGTATGTAGAATGCAATGCAACAATAGATAGGCAACATAATCGAAATGCATATTTAGGCAATAGATGAACATATAATAATATGGCGTGCATGAATGATACTTGGAGTAAACCTCTTATATATAGAACATATTAAAAGTATAGAAATAGACCATCATAGACCAAGTAAATTAGTACTTGGGATGTAATGTATACCACCCCTTAGAAGTGATTAAGGTTCCAACCCCTCAATTGGTTGATGTCACACCGCCCCTATCCGAGACGATTGAGGTACCAATCCCTCAATTGGTTGATGAAATACTGCCCCTATCCGAGATGATTGAGGTACTAACCCCTTAATTGGTTGATGGCATATCAGCCCCATCTAAGTGGATTGAGGTACTAAACCCTCAATTGGTTCATAGCATACCGCCCCCATCCAAGATGATTGAGGTACGAACCCATCAATTAGTTGATTGCATACCACCCTCTCAATTGGTTGATGGCATACCACCCCCATCTAGGTGATTGAGGCATCACCCCTCAATTGGCCATGGTAAAATCATAATACATAGATATTTCACATGACATCAACACACACATACTTCTCATGACACAAACACATACATACTTCGCATGATACCAACACATTCTTATCATCCTTTCATCATCGTAAAGTTACTTTACTCATATGCCAAGTCTTAGGCCTTCAATAACTCAATATACAATAACCAGACATTTTATCATATACTTGGTGGATGTGCATCCCAGACCCCACTTGTGGGATTTCACTAGCTATGTTGTTGTTGTTTACTTGGTGGGTGTGAAATGCTAGTGTAAAACAATGCAATTAATGAGTGAAATCATTCAAGAAATCTTGAAGTAAATCATCCCATCAATATTTGCTAACACCATCATGCAATATAAATCAAAACCCTTCATTAAATCTCAAGATAGATCTAAGATTCAATGCTCAAAACGTGCATAAATAGTTACACCTTTACAAAACCCCAACATAGTTCATAGTTCAATTCATAATAGAAGACCAATAAGTAAAATTAACTTAGAAATATGAAATTTAGGTAAAAAGGGTGCTTGGGTAGCATGGGTGAAAGAACCCAATGGATGAAACCCACATACCTTATCTTCAGAGAGTTCTTGATGAAGATTGGATATAGAGAGTTGAAGCTTGAATGAAATCCTTAAGATCCGGATGAGTTTTGGGACTTGAGTTTTAGGGTGAAATATTTGTCTAAGTGTTTGAGTGAGTATTGGAGAATGTTTTGTATGATATGAGGGTAAAATATGGCTAAGTATTGATATTTTCACTCATGGGAGAAATTAGGCCCAAGACCAAAAATACTTGGACCGAATAGAAAACTGTACATAATAATACATTGAGGCACGCCTAATGTTCATGCTCTAATAACAAAATGGTCGCAGTTAGCAATAAACCTAATCAGAGGTTAGGGTCGAACCCACAGGGAATATGGGGCTTGGCTATATAGATCCACTATCAATCGTCGAAAGCATTAAGATGGGGGGTTGTGATTCAAAAATAAAAATAAAAATAGATACTACACTAATTAAGTGAGAAGACAATCAAATTGATGGTCAACTTGGGAATTATCTTCCCTATGATTCGTTAACTGAATTACACTAGATAACATAACTCTAATTGGGAATCCACATGCAGGATGTTAACTTAGGTTCTTCCAGCCCTCTTGTGAAGGGAAAGGTAGAATTTTACTATGGTGCTTGGTTAGCAACAATGGTATGCTAACTAACCATTACCCATTGTCCTACTCAACCTCCGCTTTGTCAGGTTTAGTTGATTAGATGAGAACACATCAATCGAATCTCATCATTTACTTCCCTTTCCTATTCGTCACTACCTTGGTCGAGATCGTGATAGTAGGCAAGGTTTGGTGTTGTTCACCACCAAACATCAACCAAAATAAAGGTAAATGAAGGATACATACAAAACCCAAATCAAATAAATGCACAAAGTCTAGGTTTTTTCAAGTCAACTACTCATGGTTCCCACAGCCCTAAGTTGTGGGTGCTTAGCTACTCATGGCTAAGGCAAAATCAACAAGAATGAATGTAAAATACATAGTTGAGAGTTTACCCAAAACAACGAAAAATAAGAACACCTTCAAGTTAGAAGCCACAAGCTTTGATTAATGGAAGATGAGTACAATGTGATTTTCTAAACCCTCAAAGTGGGTCATCAAATTAAAAATCAAAATCTACACTTAATCCTAGAAATATTCTAGAGATAATATTCAAAGTGTGGAATAAAGGATTCAAAGTTTGGTCCTCTTCTAAAAACCTATCATTAAGTATTTATACTATTTACAAATTCATCCTAAGAATTAAATAGAAAAGATAGTTGGCAACAGGCACGTCACGTAGGTATGACTCACAAGGTAACCTACGAGTCATAATAGGGGTTTCATGGTCAGCTTATGGCATTTTGCACTTGACTTCTATGACCCATTATTATGAGTCGTTGCTTAGGCCACGACACGTATGCTTGTCTCATTGTTTAGGCATTCAATTTTTGGTCCAAAATTTTAGCTCATTATTTATTGCTATGACCCAGCCTATACAAGTCGTAGTGAGACCTACAACTCATAGAGTGGCCTCGTAGAGCTGACTTCCACTTAGAGGCGAGCACCCTACGACTTCCACTTAGGTCTAAAATGTTTGCTCATTGTTTCTTGCTACGCGAGCACCCTACGACTCGTGGGATGGCTTATATGTCTTGCACTTCAGCAAAATCTATAATTTTCTCCAAAAATCATACCAACCTATCCTTTCAGCAAAAACAAAACAAAAACACATAAAAATCATAAAAATCAACATTAAGAACTTGTAAAATCCCTTGTTTCAGGAATTAACTGTATTATACTTTAATAGAACATCAACACCCTTAACTTAGAACTGTTACTTGTCCTCAAGTGATGACTTAATCTAAGCAGACAATGAGAAATACATAGCAGCTACTCTAATCGCATATACATCACTTAACTTCAATTCATGTACCCAACTCTCATTTTCAAAACTTGATTGCAAAGCTAGTAAGTAAATCAAAACACAAAGATGTATCCGATAATCCAACTATGGCAAGTGAAAGAGTATCAACAATCCACAGTCACTAGACTAGTTATATGCTAATTATGCAGTGCAAATGCCATCACAGAAAAGAAATCCTTTTATATCACTCAAGATACATTCAAATGTCTAAGATTATGCAAGCATTCTCACTATCACAAATGAGATTCATGCATAATTGAAGTGACTCCAAAAAGTGCCCAAAAATATTCCTCGAAAGTGCCCGAAACCATCATTTTCATATATCTCAAAAGTACTGCACGATATCAAAAATCCAACTTTATATTCTTGTTTAGGGGGTTATTTTGAGTGAAAAATGGATCTAACCCTGAAATAATGTTAAACGATTAACAATTTAATTTTTTCAAGTGACGATTTCTAGTGAGCTTTTCGCGCCCTGGCATGTTAATTTTGGCCCAGTTTTGACTTTGGACCAAGAATTTTTACGTCTTGAGGAAATAAAGGTTCAATACATGACTTAGGGTTGAGTGACTGTATGATGATGATATGATGATGCAATGATGATGCAATGAATGTATGTATATGAGGACTATATGATGATGAAGTGAATATATATATATATATGATATTCTCTATATAGTGTTGGAATATGACCATGCCTTACTCGGGGGTTGCACGCTAGGTAACGTTATCAAGGGGTTCGTACCTTGATAACCTATCAAGGGGTTTTGTACTCTAGCACCAGGGGTGGTAGGGCGCGACTATCTATCAACCTTTTTAGGGTTTTTTATATAAACCTATCGGGGAGGTTGTACTTCGGCACCATGGGTGGTAGGGTGCGACGATCTACTAACCTATCAGGGTGTTTGTATTCTAGCACCATGGCTGGTAGGGTGCAATGATCCACTAACCTATTGATGGGATTTGTACCTCAATCACAAAGGGTGGTAGGGTGTGACAATCTACCAATAGTTTAATGGTCTCTTCTTTAACATATGTCATGTTCTATATAAGTATGTTTTATATCGAGTATCATTCATATATGTCAGATTGTTAGTATGCTATTCATTTCTCATTATTTTGCATTTTACTTATGTTGCCTATCTCTTGTTGTATTGCATCCTGCATACTTAGTACATTCAAATGCACTAATGCATAGTCTATACCTACGTGATGTCACCATATCAGAACTGGAGCATTGCTTGATCCTCGTCCTCCTCCACGTGGCTAGTTCGATTATCTTATAATCTTATTGGTGAATCCTCCATTTAGAGGACATTGTTTATGATCTTTTGCTATGTATTAAGACCGTCTTTCTTTTGGTAATGTTTTGACTATGAGGGTGAGCCCAGTTGCTTGTCTCAGTCCTGATCTTATTTATGTAGTGTAGATGTTATTTGACATGTTATGTATCAATGATATGAGCCTGGACTCTCTTGTTCTTGATGTTCTGATATGGGAGTTTACCCTTAGTCCTGATTCCCTTGTTTATGCTTATTTATCATTGTCATTTTAATTGCTTTCATGACCAAGGATGTGTAATGATATGCTATTAGGCTAATTTAGGGTTCCTCCGGGTTGAACATTCGCTGATGACATCTAGGCCTTAGACTTAAGTCGTGACAAAGATGGTATCAGAATACTAGGTTGTGAAATCTTAAAAGTCCAACACACCATATTGATTAGAGTCCTATTCATGGTTGCATTGTGCACCACAACTATGAGTAGGAGGCTTTTTGAGATGTTTTAGAAAATGTTTCCCTTCTTTATGCCCTAAGTCATCCTATAGAAATAAAGTAAGCTTTCCGCCCCTAAAACTTGTTCTTTGCTATGCTAGATAATGCCTAACATGAGAGAAAGACGAGCCCGCACGCCCGAAGAGCAACCAGCAAATGGAGAGCTTAAGGATGCTATCACCTTCCTTGCGCAAGTGGTGGCTAATTAATCCAATCAAGGGACCCAAGCCGGTCATACTCCTACATTGACCTCTCGAGTGAGAGACTTTATGAGAATGAACCCCTTGGAATTCATGGGTCAAAGCTGAGTGAGGACCCTCAAGAATTCACTGATGAGGTTTACAAAAGTTTGTGTATCATGGGTATGAGGTCAGAGGAAAAGGTGGAGTTGGCGGCATACCAACTCAAAGGGGTAGCTCAAATATGGTATAACCAATAGAATAAAGAGAAGGGAGTCAACTCTATGGTGCTTTCGGAGGAGTTCAAGGTGGCCTTCTTTAGTCAGTTCTTCCCCCTTGAACTTAAGGATGCTACGTTAGTGGAATTTATGAATTTGAGACAAGGGTTTATGAGCGTGAGGGAGTATGCACTCATGTTCAACCAACTTTTGAAATATTCTCCATATTTGGTGGCCAACTCAAGATATAGGATGAACAAATTTGTGATGGGTATATCTCACTTTGTTAGTAAGGAGTTCCGGTCTGCCATGTTGATTAGTGATATGGACTTATCACGTTTGATGACCTCCGTCAAGCAAATGAAAGAGAAGAATTGAGGAAGAGGAGGGGTCATGAGGTTAAGAGGGCCTATTTGGGGGTAAGTTCAAAAAGGGTGGACAGATACACCAAATCCAATGGTCCTCTCATGCTTCTAACAGGAGATTTGCCAATGACTTCCCAAGGACACAAGGTGTTGGTGTTGTGGTTCCTAATGAGGTGTGTCCTAGGTTTGGTAAGGGCCATAAGGGACCATGCTTGAGAGATACGAATATATGCTTTGGTTGTGGGGAAATGGGTCACAAAATGGTGGATTGCCCTCGAAATTGCAACAAGGCAAAGAGGTCCATACACAAGGTGCTAATGCAGTTCCTTTGGGGAGAGGTGACCGACAAGATAGTGCCCCAAGGTATAATCGTTTTTATGTTTTGCTTGGGAGGAAAGGGGTGGATGAGGTCCCCGATATCTTACTAGTATGTTGAAAATCTTTGACTTTAATGTGTATGCATTGATTGATCCAGGTGGCACTCTTTCTTTTGTTACCCCCTTTGTTGCCAAAAAATTTCATGTTGATCTCGAGTTGTTGCATGAGTCATATGAGGTTTCTACTCCTATTGGTGCATCTACTCTTGCTAGAAAAGCTTATAGAAGTTGTCCTATTTGTATCTTCCATAAAATATTGCCTTGTGATCTTGTGGAGTTAGACATGGTTGATTTTGATATTGTTCTTGGGATTAATTAGTTCTATGCATACGATGTTTCTATTGATTGTAGAACCCATAGAGTCAAATTTTAATTTCCAAATGAACTCGTACTTGAGTGGGAGAGTGAAGATGATGTGGTCAAGGTAGATTCATCTCTTGCGTTAAAGCCTGTAAGTTGATCTCTAAGGGGTTTCTTTACCATCTTGTGAGGGTAAGGGATATGGAGTCTAAAGTCCTTCACATAGATTAGGTTCTGATCGTAAATGTGTTTCTTGATGTCTTCCCAAATGACCTTTCCAGTGTTCCTCCCAAAAGGGAAATAGACTTTGGCATAGACCTCCTCCTAGATACTTAACCTATTTTCTATTCCTCCCTATATAGCCCCAATGGAGTTGAAGGAGAAATAGAGAGACTTGTTGGAGAAAGGGTTCATTAGACCTAGACAATCACCTTGGGGTGCACCAGTGTTGTTTTTGAAAATGAAGGATGGGTCCCTTTTGATTTGTATTTACTATCAGCAACTCAATAGGGTCACCATCAAGAATAGGTATCCTCTTCCAAGAATTGATGATTCTTTTGACTAACTGCAAGGGGCTAGCCATTTTTCTAAGATCGATCTTCGATCCGAGTATCATCAAGTAAAGGTAAGGGAGTGTGATATTTCCAAGATGACCTTCTAGACTAGATGGGCATTATGAGTTTGTTGTGATGTCTTTTGGGTTGACAAATGCATCGGCCATATTCATGGACCTTATGAATAGGGTCTTCAAGACCTACCTTGATTCCTTTGTTGTATTCTTCAATGATGATAGGTTGATCTATTCTCGTGGTGAGGAGGGCAATAGGGATCATTTGAGGGTTGTGTTGCAAAGATTGAGGGAGGAAACATTGTATGATAAATATAAAAAGTGAATTTTATTTGAGGGAGGTTGCCTTCCTAGGACATGTGGGATGGTATTAAGGTGGATAGTAAGAAGACCGATGTGTTTAAAAATTAGCCTTCATGGGATTAGCGAGCTATTATCGGAGGTTTGTGAATGCGTTCTCTTCTATTGCTCCCCCTATGAGAAAATTGTTTCAAAAGAAGGCTAAGTTTTTGTGGATCGATGAATGTGAGAGGAGCTTCTAAACCTTGAAAAATAAGCTGTGTTTGCTCCTATACTGTCACTACTAGATAGGCTTGAGGGATTTGCAATGTATTGGGATTCTTCTAGAGTTGGTTTGGGTTGTATGCCAATGCAAAATGGTAAGGTGATAGCCTATGCTTCTAGGAAACTCAAATTACATGAAAAGAACTACCTTACGCATGATCTTGAATTGGCCGCTATAGTATTTGCTTTGAAAATTTGGCAACATTTTTTGTATGGAGTGCATGTTGATGTGTTCACCGATCATAAGAGCCTCCAATATATCTTCACTCAAAATGATCTCAAATTGAGGCAAAGAAGGTGTCTAGAACTTATTAATGATTATGATATGAGTGCATTATCATTTGGGTATGGTAAATATGAAGGCGGATGCCTTGAGTAGGGTGTCCAAGAGTAGCCTAGCTCGTATTGATGGTGGTGAGAAAGAGATGGCTAGGGAAGTGCATCAGTCGGATAGATTGGGGGTTAGATTGGAGGAAATTGGTAATAGTGATGTTGTTGTTGTAGATGGTTCTAGGTCTTTTTTGATTGATAAGGTGATGGAAAAATAAGATCTTGATCCCTCCTTGTTAGAATAAAAGTCCTTGGTGAAAAAGGGCAAGTTGGAGGTTTTCTCCAAAAAGGGAGATGGTGCCCTTAGGTAACAAGGTAGGTTATGTGTACGGTGTGTTGGTGTCTTGATAGAAAATATCCTTGATGAGGCCCATAACTATTCTTATTCTATCCACCCCTATTCTACCAAAAAGTATAGAGATTTGAGAGAGGTGTGTTAGTGGGGAGGCATGAAAAGGGATATTGGCAAATTCATTTTTTGTTGTCATAGTTGTCAAAAAATCAAATCCCTGCATCAAAGGGCAGGTGGCCTAACCCAAGACATAGAGATTCCTACTTTGAAGTGGGAGGTGATTAATATGGATTTTGTGGTTGGGTTGCCCAAGACTAGAAAAGGTTTTGATTCCATTTGGGTTATGATTGATAGAATGACAAAATTCGCTCGTTTCCTACTGGTTATGACCACATATGGGCCTAAAGATTATGCAAGGTTGTACATCCATGACTTGGTGAGGCTGCATAGGATTGCTTTGTCCATCATATTATATCATGGTGCTCAATTTACCTTACAGTTTTGGAGTTCCTTCCAAAGGGGTCTTGGTACTAGAGTTAAGCTTTCTAGGCCAAGATTAAAGTACCATCCAAACCCTTGAGGATATGCTTAGAATATAGCTGCTGGAGCTTAAAGGTAGTTGGGACAATCATCTTCTATTGATTGAGTTTGCCTACAACAATAGCTATCATTCTAGATTTGGTATGGCTCCTTTTAAGGTCTCTATGGAAGATGTTGTAGATCAGTGGTGGGGTGGTTTGAGGTTGGTGAGGTGGTCTTTATAAGACCAGATCTTATTATGGAAGTTCTTAAGAAAGTTAGGATGATTAGAGAAAGGTTGAAGAAAGCCCAAAGTCGTCAAAGCCTTATGCCGATGTGAGGAGAAGGGAGCTTAAATTCAAGGTTGATGATTGGGTCTATTTGAAGATGTCACCCATGAAGGGTGTGGTCTGGTTTGGTGAGAAAATCAAGTTGATTCCAAGATATGTAGATAGTTATAGGGTGATAATAAGGGATGGTAAGGTAGCTTATGAGTTGGAATTGCCTAGCGAAATAGATTTGATTCATCAGGTGTTTCAGGTGTCTATGTTGAGGAAATGTGTGGGTGATCCAAATGTTATTGTGCCTCTTGATGTTGTAGGTGTGGTTGAAGATAATTTGACATATGAAGAGGTTTGGTTCAGATTTTGGATAGTCAAGTGAAGAGGTTGAGAAACAAAGAGATGGCTTAAGTTAAGGTCCTTTGGCGGAATCAACAAGTTAAGAGTGCTACTTGGGACGCCAAAACAGACATGCAAAAGCGAAATCCTTACCTTTTCCACTTCACTCAAGCCTAAGGTATTGATTTAAGTCCTTTATATGTTCTCAAGTCTTAATTTTAGACCTCATATCATTGCATATGTTTATGTTTAAATTGACAAGTTCATGCTGATTTTACACTTATGATGAGATTTTTGAAATGATGTTTAAGTGCATTGTTGTATCTCTATGTGGGATGAAATTGTCATACTTGTGTGTCTCATATACATTTCATTGACATTCGGGGATGAATGTTCCGAAGAAGGAGATATTGAAATAACCCTAAAAAGTGCTCGAAAATGTGCCTTGGAAGTGCCCAAAATCGTAATTTTCATATATCTTAAAATTCGTGCGCGATATGAAAAGTTCAACTTCATATTCTTGTTCAGGGGCTTATTTTGAGTGGCAAATGAGTCTAACCCCGAATTAAGAGAAAATGATTAGCAATCTCATTTTTTCAAGTGACGATTTCTAGTGAGCTTTTTGCGCTTGGCGTAACGCGCCAAGGGAACGCACTAGTGTTAATTTTGGCCCAATTTTGACTTCAGTCCAAGAATTTTAAGTCTTGGGCCTAAGCATTCCCGAATGAGAAAATACCTATACTTATCCATTTTTTACCCCAATATCATTCTAAACATTCGCTAATACTCATTCAAATACTTAGCCAAATATTTTGCTCCAAACTCAAGCCTCAAAACCATTTCTGGATTCTTGAGGATTGTACTCAAGTTTCAAGTCTCCATCTCCAATCTTTATCAAGTTCATCTCCAAAGCTAAGATATGTGAGTTTCTTTCAGGGGTTCCTTTCACCCATGATACCCAAGTTTCCTTTTACTTAAATTTGCATTATTTAAAGATGATTTACTCATGTGTCTTATTTATTATGAAAATCACTGCACATTATGTTAGGGTTTATGAAATTGTGACTATTTTGCAATGTTTTGAGCTATGAAACTAAGTTGTATTGTGAGATCTGATGAAGGATTTTGATATATATTGCTTGAGGGTGCTACCAAGTATATATTGATGGATTTACATTGGATTTGTAGCATGATAACACTCTTGAGTTGGATGGTTTCACACCACATGCAGCATGATAAACCTTCCAATGCATGTCTTATTAGTTGAATATATATATGATGATAAAATGAATGTATGTATATGAGGACTATATGATGATGAAGTGAATGTATATGTATGGTATTCTCTATATAGTTTTGGAATATTACCATGCCCTACTCGAGTTGGCACCAGGGTAACCTTGTCAAGAGGTTCGTACCTTAAAAACCTATTAGGGGGGTTTGTACTCTAGCACCACGGGTGGTAGGGTATGACTATCCATCAACTTTGTTGGAAATTTGTACCCATCTACCTATCGGGGGGTTTGTACTCTGGCACCACGGGTGGTAGGGTATGATGATACACCAACTTATTGGAAGGTTTATACTCTCGTGGCATGGGTGGTAGGGTGAGAGGATCCACTAACCTATTAACAGAGTTTGTACCTCAATCACCAAGGGTAGTCTATGTGACGATCCACTAATAGTTTAATGGTCTCTTCTTATACATATGTCATGTTCTATATAAGCATGTTTTACGTCAAGTATCATTCATACATGTCATATTGTTACTATGCTATTCATTGCTTATGATTATGCATTTTATCTATGTTTCCTGTCTCTTATTGCATTGCATCCTACATACTTAGTACATTCAAATATACTAAGATATACTCTATGCCTACATGATGTCAGCATGTAGTAATCGGAGCACCACTTGATCCTCCTCCTCCTCCACATAGCTAGTTCGACTATCCGACAAGCTTTTTGGCGAGTCCTCTATTTCAGGGGCTTTGCTTGTGATCTCTTGCTATGTATTAAGACTATCTTTATTTTGATCATATTTTGACTATAAGGGTAAGATCGAGTGATTGTATTGGCCCCCGCTCTTATCTATGTAGTAGAGGTGTTGTTGGACATGTTATGTTTCTATGCTATTAGCCTGGACTCTCTTGTTCTTGATGTTATGATATGGGAGTTTACCCTTAGTATAGATTCCCTTGTTTATCCTTATTTCTCATTGTCATTTTAATTGCTTTCGCAACCAAGGATGTGTAATGATATGCTATGAGGCTTGTTTGGGGTTCCTTCAGGTTCCCAATTCACCGATCACCTCTAGGCCCTAGGCTTGGGTCGTGACAATAATGACTAACACCATAGGCTTGCCTCTACACTCAACTCCGGACTGATGACAAGGTGGTCACTTTATAACTTAATAGGCTTGTAACATAGGTTCATAGGGTTTTGGTATGATATTTTAGGCACGTAGTGAATAAAAGCTATCCTTGAACTGTGTTTTCCAACAACTTTACTTCCAAAACTCATCTATTTTTGTTAAATCTACACTTATTCTACTTTTTCAAGCTTTTTCCCGAGTGCTTTCTTTCTCTTTTTTAGTTGTGACTTATTTTTGAACTCATCTAGCTATTCACTTCAATCCAGGGCAACTTTTCTTTTTTTTTTTCTCACCCGACACATAACTTTTTACTTCCTTTCTTTCTTTCCCAACTAACCACCTAATTTTAATTACTTTACCATAATAAAGGTCACCCTTAACTTAGGCTTTTAGCCTGAGCACAATATCTACTCCCAAAAATAGGGCCACCATTCGTAGTCACCCTGAACTTAGGATTTTAGACTCAATAAAGGTTCACTTGTTCAAGGACAGTCCAGGGCCAATATCAAGGTGATTCACAAAACAAGGCTGGGCTAGCTCGATGTCAAGAAAGAACAAGTGCATGAACAACTCAAACCATTGGAACATGGGATAAACTATCACATTTGGTAGGTTATTTAGGCAAAAGTGGACTTCAGTAAAAGAATAATGGCCTAAGATCCTTTCTCAATTAACCACATCACTAGTCCAATCTTAGAGTAATAAGGCAAGTTTTGAGTCCATACATAATACATGAACACGACAAAATAAGCTCATACACACATGACATCACATACACATCAAGTATAGACTCATAGGTCATGCTTCAAGCATCAACTTATCTTCTCATTATCAGAACAAACATTGCCAGATAATCATATGCAAGATTGCAATAATAACCAACAATCTCAAAAATTTTGAGGGTATCGAATTTTCAAAACATTCAAAAAGCATTTCAATATTGTATATATGCCAAAAGATAGTAACTACTATATATCTATAGATTATCTACACTACGTAAACATGTCGGTTCAAAAGAAATTAAAAGCATCCACAAGAAAAAAGAAACATGACAAGAAAACCTTGGTATCAAAATGAAAGGAAGTTATGAACTCGAGGTTACTCAGACTTCACCATAATCTATAGCTTCCCACACCATCCTAAAGAAAATACTTTGTCCTCAAAGTAAACATACACACATACACACGCACATATATATGAATAAACACACATACACACACACACACACACACATATATATATATATACACCCAAAACCAACTGTTTAAAAACCAAACATCGAAAATATAATTAAAACCAACAATCAAAACAAAATAGTTAAGAGTATCAAAAACCAACATAAAGAAAATACTTGTCTAAAACAAGGAATAAAGTATCCATCAGTAGCATATAACGATAGGGTCAAAAATAACAAATACAATGGTGCTCAAGCACCGGCATCCGTCTGATCTTGGGGTCCCTAGGGCTCCTAGGGTCCAATCTCCTTGGTGATATGGACTGCAGCTGTATGCGAGCTACCCTGTCTTTGTGCTACCGTTGCTCCTGATCCCTACTTAATGCTGCCAGAGCTAAGGACCCCTTCACCAGTGCATCAGTGATCTACTCCTCCAGTGTTGCAACCTTATCATTAGTCCTGGACCTCTTTCGGCTCATTGCTAGGTCATCATTCTCTAGGGTCTTCTTCCCGTGGGCATGTGGGCGGACATCGAATAGGCCAAATATATCATCATCCATTGGTGCCACCTTCGGGACTACTTTCGGGGCTGCTAATATCTTCAACAAGTTGGCCTTAAACTTGGCCAACTTCTCAGTAATAACCATCATGTCAGCAGGCTAGACATCCTCAAGTCTCTTATGGACCTGATCCTCGAAGGCATCTACTCTGGCTTCCACTACTCTAACCCTCTGATATATCAACTCATGAGTGTATGCCTTTGCCCTGTCCTTCGAGTCATGGACTATCTGACTGACCCATGGTCTGATTTGGCCAGCTAACCTACTCAACTAGAGCTCCATCTTTGATACCTTGGTGCACCAATGCTTGAAAAACAAAAGCAAACATAAGAGAAAAGTCTATAGAGTCAACCTGTGTAATAGGAGGTGCTGGTACAAATGTGCTGGAGGATGGCACTGCCTCAGCCTTAATAGCTGGAGGAGACTTAGAGGTAGATGGAGTAGCACTTGTGGTGACTGGGGTTTGCTCTTGAATTTGTGGATCAACGGGGAATGGCTCTGGAATGAGAGGAGAAGCTACTCTCTGTAGGGCCACTAGTTCTCATCAACCTTGATCCCGCTGGGATTTATGGTGCGTAGAGCCTTTACATGTGGCTCGCGGTGGGGACAAAAATGAACACCTACCTTACTACACAAATGATGAATCAAGATATGGAAAGGTAGTCAAGTGCTAGTCCTGAATTCGAACTCGTGTTTGTGCTCTACCATGATATGAGCCCAATCAATCTCATAGCCAATTAGAATGCTAGTTTATAGTTCAACTCTCTCTAAGGTGATCATGTTATCCGTAAAAGTGGGTCTGATGTGCCAATGGACAATAGACCACCAGAATTTGCACCAGAATGAGAGGTGGGCTTTCACGATCTGATCAACATGGTTTGTCACCCACATAGTCTTAAAACCCTCCTCGCATATCTAGCCAGCTATCCACCGAAGTAGCTCAATTTTAGCCCAAATATCGTTCTCATTCATAACTTTCCTCATCTTTTAAATTCAACTATCATACTCAGCAGTGGAACGAGGGACTTTGTAGTTTGGCCCAAACTGAACACGTCTGATAGTCTCCTCTGAAATGTCAACTACCTAACCCCTGACCAAAATCTCTCATAACCTAGGTTGATCAATATCCTTCTTATTCTTGGTAGATCCCGGAGAAGTGAGGCAAAATAGGCTACATAGAAGTACCAAACAAAATAAGGGGCGTACTTGCCCAACCGTTGTGAAGTCCATCATGGTACGTGTCTGTCGATCTATATATCTAGAACCAGAACCCTATCCAACCTAGAGTTATTCAACCTCGAATCCTCATGGAATTTTCTAATAGGTTTTCCCTATCCCTTTAGCTCCAACCCTTATCATAGATAGCTTTCATTCCTGGGATTTCCTATCTTAAGTCGGTCGGAGGCTATGATTTTCTTTCCTCATGCTGAGCATGTGACCCCTCCTTTGATTCTGTCTCAGTGTGAGTAGGAGTCATCTGCAGCCAACTACTATCGGACCGGGTACCATTGCCCTCCTCGTCAGACTAGGAGGGACTATCAACCTTAATGGGTCCTGTGCAACGCGGGATCGGATTTGAGGCACATTTGCCTCAAGGGTCAATTCGGACTGTGGACTTCCACAGATCCCTCAGATTGTTAAGTTATGGAGGCCTGATCCACCAATCATCTTCCCAATAGCTTCATTTTTACTTTTCAAATATATGGGACTTGAAAATTACATTGCAAATCCATAATAAGCACCACATTCATGCATAGTCCAATTACAGGAAAATAAAGAAAACAAAAAGGAACAAGAACTAAAAAATAAGAAAATAAAACACAAAAAGATATCACCAAATCAACTGCAGATTTGTAGGTACGAGGCGCAGGTACGACTCATAGGGTGTCTTACAAATTGTACAATAGCGTCGCAGTGCGAATGTACCTGAAAATTAACATTGTGATCAAAGATACAATGCTCAGGTCAGTTGTACCTGTTCCATGCGCTTCATATTCGCATGGAGTTTTCTCCAATTGGATCGAGAGGCGATGCTTATGCCTCTTCTTGATCGATAAGATTCCCATAATTTTCAGTCTACGGCAAAGGAGATAAGGGCGAGCCACCGAACATGTTCTACCCTCAACCTCCATCTGTCACTAGTAATCTCAATTTGCTTTTCCTATTCACTAGTGCACTGCGTACTACAACTAGCAGCCCCTTGTATAGGTTGGGAAAAGGCTAGCGTGCTAGCGCGCAACGGCTGATGAAAAGCCAGCAACTTCTTAGGAGGAGGACAACCGGATTGGGATGATCCAAGAACAAGCCCTTCTCCTCAAGTCAAGTAGGATCAATCAGTCTCTTGACAGAAAGATGACATGACCTTTTATGACTATTGCTCATTTTGAGCATATATTCGATGAAAGCTAACTTAAATGGAATTCTATAAAGTGGTCGGTCGTTGAAAGAAGCTAAGGCAGATCCGATCAATCTCGTAAAGAAGTAGCAGATCTTCCAAAAAGAACACTTTCTAGAAAGTGCTTCAATTAAGAGGAAAGCCCTGTCATCTCAAGAATTTCTCACTAATCAGGTGTGATCAGTCTCATCCGCCCCTAGTTAGAACCCAGGCGCCTTCCCCCGAGACTGACTCATTCCGTCTTCCTCTTTCTTGCTTTTTCTACCCGGTTCATTTGACCCAAATTTGCTTCTATTTCGAGAATTCGATGTTGATCGAAGAGATAAGGCCCTACCGTCCATGTTAAGGAAATGCATTCATTCCCGAAAATGCTATTCTTTGTTTGCCGGAGACCCGCAAAAAGACGTATGAGTTCAGGAAAAGGATCCCCTGAATATTTCTAAGCAGAGTGGGCTTTTTTGTAAGCTTTCCAATCTTTGAAGAAAGGTTCAATGAAGCTTCAAAAAGTTAGGAGTAATATGTGGCAATAATTTCAAATTATAAACTTATATATTAAGAATATTGTCAAATTATTCCGTAGACACTGCCAACACCTTTTGATATAAAAGGGGTCATGCTGACAATTTTCATAGGATGACCTACGAGTCATATCATGGACTCGTAGTAGGGAAAAAAATACATTTCAAAACAAGGCAGGTCCGATGAGTTCATCACTATGATTCATAGATGGGTCTCGTATGGTAAGTCTTAAGGAACCACAGGTGACTGTTACTTTCTACGAGGAGCCACTATGACTCGTAGGGTGACCTATAACTCATAGTGGGCCTTCGTAGCAGAAAATAGAAGGCACCTGCGATGCTTATAACCTGCCCACAAGAACCAAGGAACACTTAACTCAATCAACAAGAAAAGCAACAAACTTTTACACATAGAGTAGGCAAACGAAACAACCAAACCCTAAACCTAAACATAGTGACCAAATTCTGAACTCATCTCACAAAAAGCTATTGATGCTCACAACCATTAAACAATATGTCTCACCCATAATCTAGAAATACCCAAGCACAATTTTTCTTGACAAGCACAATAAGCAAGACCAACAAAAAGGCCTGGGAATTACAACGGGGTTCAAAATAGACCTAAACAAGGTCATCTCGATAAACATCAAAAACACACTTCAAAATCATGAGTAACAAATAGATATGGTAAGATTTCCACTATCGTAATATCCAAACCAGAGTGATTTAATAATTCAAAACAACATTATGTATTTTAAATTGACAAACCCTAACTTTCACATTTAAAATATCAACTTCTCATGAGTAAACTAAAGATCACCACTACTCACACAATCATCAATCAACATACCCATACTCATAATAAGTGTGCATAATTTTAATCAAGAAATCTTACTAACTGAGAGGATGAACAAGTAGATGCAATAAGGGTTTGTTTCTGCAAATCACACTTCAAAATACACCAATGTCTAGAATAATACAACTAATCCAATGGTCTCAACACATCAAAACAAGCATCAAACTACTACCTAACAATTCAAACAAATGATATAAACATAAAATAATCTAAAAACAACAAAGATACTTGGGTTACCTCCCAAGATGTACCTTGTTTAACATCGTGGCTCGACTTTGTAATCATTTATCAAAACTCTTCAAGGGCTAAAACTTCACTATTAAATTCATTTAGGTGTTTCATAGATTAGCAGATGTCAAACACGACCTCTATACCCTTAACCCTGAAACAAAGTTGACTTGAATCCATATCCACCAAGGCTCTCCCGAAGGCTAGAAATGGTCTTCCTAAAATAATGAGCACCTCAAAATCAACCTCATAGTCAAGGATCACGAAGTCTACGGGAAAGATGAATTTATCAACCTTTACAAGCATATTGAAAAGTATTTCTTCCAACTTTTTTATGGTTCTATCCGCCATAAGCAAGCATTTTCTTATTGTAGTAGGAGTGTTAAGGCCAAGCTTTTTGAACACGGTAAGAGGCATTAGATTGTTACTTGCCCCAAAGTTACATAATGCTCTTGCAAATTTCACATCACCAATGGTGCAAGGAATAGTTAATGCACCGGGATCCTCTCGCTTTTAATCAAGGAATTTGGTCATAATGGCACAACATTGTTAGAGCTTTTGTGAAAGCTCTTGGCTCAATGTCTACTTCTATGTAACCAAATCCTTTATGTATTTGGCATTCCCAGACATCTTTTTCAAAGCTTATAGAAGGGAAATATTGATGGATAATTGCTTTAACATCAAAAGAAAGTGTTTGAATTTGTCATACTCTTCTTTTTTATTAAGCCTTTGAGGGAAGGGAGGAGGAAATTTTTGAATCATCTTAACTTTTTCTTGCTCTCTCATGTCTTCTCTTTACATCCCCATACTCTCCAACCCTTCTCCCTTAACCACAATGTCACCACCAGTACCCTTCTCACAAGCTTCATCTTCGACCACCGGCATATAGGGATATATGGTACTTTTACTACTCCTAATCATGACTGCCATACAATGCCCATTATTCTTTGGATTTTGAATTGTGTTGCTTAGTAAGGTACCCTTTTGGTATTGGTTCAATTGCGAAGAAACTTGCCCAAATTGTTGTTCTAATTGTTTAATATCTACTAAGTGAGACTCTATCTTTTTATTTATACTTGAAATGTCCTACTTCATTCCTTTAAAGGTTTTATCTTGGTGGTCGATTCTTTTCAATAACTTGTCAAACGTCTTTTCAATCCTCGAAGTATTTGGCATGGCGTCATAGTTGTGGGGTGGCACATAAGAACCATTTCTATAGCTATCTCTTCTACCCCATTCGATATCCGGCACTCTCTCTCTTTTATAATGGCCACCTCAGTTGCCTTTATAAGCATCATCACAGCTGTAGTTCTGACCTTGATTCTCAAAACCTTGCTCCAATAGTCCGGACCCTTAGGGGTTATTCTGAAAACCCGCCATTTCGTTACTCACGGAACAAGTATCTTCATTAAAGAATGGATTTTCGTACATAGGATCCTGAGGAGTTTAGTGAGCTACCACTTGAACACTTGCTTGGTTTAGCTTAAAAACCAAGTCCATACTCGTCAAAGTTGAGCAAGTTGTTCCATAATCTCTTCATTGACCTTTACTTGTTCATTATTGGTGTTGACCGCACAAGAAGTCTTCATTGCACCTCTCTTTCTCTCTCTCTCTCTGACCCTTTGCTCTATTGGTCAAGAAACACGCCTTCCATGATTGTGTTGGCACAAGCTTAACTATTTTCATCAAGCGCTCGATAAAAAATTTCAACCAAGGCATCATCAACAATCTTATGATCAGGTACCACGCTCAAGCATTTCGTGAATCATTCCCATATAGTACTGATAGAGTCACCAGTCAATTGCTCAAAATTGTTTATTTGGTCTTTGATCTTAAGCTTTTTTGATCTCGGGAAATATTTCTCTAGAAATACTCTTTGAAGCTCTGCCCAGGTTGTTATTGTACCCGGAGGAAGCTCAGACAAACAAACAGCTGCATTACTAGATATTGACAATGGAAACACTAGTAAACCAACTGCATCCAATAAAAGATTTTGTGTCCCTATGACACTTTTGAAGACGAAGACGACATTATGGAGATGAGGAGGAGGATCCTATGAAGGTAGCCCTATGAACAAACCATGGTTTTGGAGCATTTGAAGTAATCCACTTGACACCAAGAACTTAGAATCTGTCGGTAATGGAGGCAATACTATGGCACTAGTAATAGCCATAGTCATAGGGTTCAAGTGATATTGATTCCAACTATAAGCGTTCTCTTTGAAATCCCTAAGTTGTGGCCTATCATCCTTTGGTGATGGGTTCTCTTCTCTTCCCATATAATCGTTCAGATTCATTTCTTCCTCAATTATAATATCCTTAGTCACATGAGTCATTCTTCTATTAAGTCAATAGATCTCCAAGTTGATCGGAGCTAAGGGATTGCCTTGGTTCCGTGTGTTGGACATACAATCTAGTGTACCCTTGCAAATAAAATCAAACAACAAAAACAAAAAGAAAAGTAAAATACAAGATAGTCTAGAAATTAACACTTGAACTAATTAATAGTGAGATCATGTCAAGAACTTAGTCATATTCCCTGACAATGGTGCAACAATTTTTTATGTTTATACTCTAATAACAATGCGATCGCAGTCATCCATAAACATAATCGGAGGTTAGGGTCAAATCCACAGGGAATAGAGGCTTGGCTGTGTAGATCCACTATCAATCATTTCAAGCATCAATTAGTAAAGTCTCTAAGATGGGGCAGTTTTTGTGGTTCATAAACAAAAATAAAAATAAATACTACACTAATTAAGCGGGAAGTGTTAAAATTGAGGTGAAACTTGGGAAATGTGTTCTACATGATTCGTTGAATCAATTACCCTAGACAACATAACTCTAACAGGAAACTCTTTACAGGACGGTAACTTAGGTTCTTCCAGCCCTCTTGTGAAAGTGAATGGTCAAATTTTACTATGGCGCTTGGTCGGGAACCATGGTGTTCCAACTAACTATTACCCATTATCCCAGTCAACCTCCCATTGGTCAGGTTTGGTTGAATAGATGAGAACACATCAATCAGATCTTGTCATTTACTTCCCCTTTCCTATTCGTCATGACCTTGGTCAGAATCATGATATTACACGGGCTTGGTGTTAGCAACCACTAAACATCAATCAAAATGAAGGGAAATAAATGATATATGCAAAATCCCTATCAAAAAAATGCATAAAGTCTAGGTTATTTCGAGTCAACTACTCATGGTTCCCACAACCCCAAGTTGTGGGTGCTTAGCTACTCATGGCTAAGGAAAAATCAACAACAATGAATACAAAAGACGCAGTTGAGAGTTTACCCAAAATAATGAAAAACAAGAACACCTTCAAGTTCGAAACCACCAGCTTTGATTAATGGAAGATGAGTATAATGTGATTTTCCAAACCCTCAAAGTGGGTCTTCAAATTAAAAATCATAATCTAAACTAAACCCTAGAATTATTCTAGAGAAAATATTCAAAGTGTGAAATAAAAGATTCAAAGTCTAGTCCTCTTATAAAAACCCTATCATTAAGTATTTATACTATTTACAAATTCACCCTAAACATTAAATAGAAAACACAGCTGGTAGCAGGTACATCACACAGGTATAACTCGTAGGTCGGGGTTTCATGGTCAGCTTCTGGTATTTTGGACTTGACTTCTACGATCCACTATTATGAGTCATTGCTTAGGCTATGATTCATCTGCTCACTCATAGTCTAGGCCTTCAGTTTTTGGTCCAAAATTTTAGCTCACAGGTTTTTGCTGGGATCCTGCTTATAAAAGTCATAGTGAGAGCTACGACTTGTATAGTGACCTCGTAGGGCTGACCTTCACTTAGTAGATTCTTGGTTTTTCTCAATATTTCTTACTTAGAAATCACCCTACAACTTGTAGCTTGGACTCTGCCTCGTAGGATGGCTCGTATGTCTTGCACTTCAGCAAAAACTGTAATTTTCTCCCAAAATCATGACAACCTATCTTTTCTGCAAAAACAACATAAAAATACATAAAATCATAAAAAGTCACGTTAAGAACTTGCAAAAAATCCCTTATTTCAGTTATCAAATGTGTTGTATTTTGACAGCACATCAGTGCCCTTGGCGCGTCGCACCTTGGGCATGAAAACCTCATTGGAATGTGATTTTTTGGAAAATAAAATTTTGTTTCATTTGCTCTAAAACTGGGATTAGATCCATTTCCCACTCAAATTTGACCCCCTAATTAAGAATATGAATTCAGATTTTTAATATCATGCACGAATTTTGAGATGTATAGAAATTACGATTTTAGATACTTTCAAGGCACATTTTGGGTACTTTTTGGGTCCTTTCAAGTCTTATGCTCGTGTGAAGGTTTGGTTCTTTTCAAAATTCCTTATGTATTACAAAGCTTATGTTTTGTGGAATCTATCTACCAGAGAATATTAGACTCTTGCATTCCCTTTTTTTAATTATAAAGGCAAAGTTCCAAATGCATGTGGGATTTGTTATGATATAGTGTTGATGATTATAAGATTGTATTGATATATAACTTGAGTTATGCTCTTTATTCTTTAAGGAATGATTGTTGGACGAAGAAAATAAGTTCATGTAGTTATGTAGTACGTGTACTACAAAATTATTCCTTGTTTGAGGAATTAGTTTCACAGGTCGTGTATATTGGTATAACTGCCTTGGAGATGAAAATACTATTGTCATATATTTTGATGGGAAGTCAGATGAACTAAAAGCTATTTGAGTTTTTGAAAGTGAGAATGACTTTTTTGGTTTGTCTATTTTGAAAAATTTTGTCTAGTTTATATGGTAGAAATGGACAGGGTTTTGTATTACACATATGGATTATGGAACGTGATGAATGGAAATTGCTAATGAATTTATGCAACTTGCCAAGAATTTATAGAACATTTGTGAGAGATTATGTGCTATTATGTTGCACGAATAATGGTGAAATTTTCTTTCAAGGAAGGAAACTTTCCAACTTTTTATAACTGATCCCAGGCAATAATTGCTTACAAAAGTTCAAATATCCAAAGATTTCTCAAAGATTATAACATGTTTGTATACTTTATAATTTCCGAGTCTCAAATGTCAAGAAGAAGAGGAAGAGAGTCCACCAGCCTTTGTAGATGATAAGTCTATTTTTTCATGTAATATCCTATGTTGTATCATCATTAGGCTATTCGTTAAGTCTTTGCTTTGTTTTCATATGGTTTCAAAATCACGAAATGCTATAATCTCTGACAATGAATTCAAGAAAATTCATCAACATCAATCTAAAGCTTTGGGCCGTGAAAAACTGTTGTTGAATTAAGTATGAAAGGGTATTTTTCGAGTTTAGAGATCTTGAAAGTTCACAACTAATTTTGGTGGAAAAGCAAAGGTTTCCTCCAAAAACTTTTCAATAAGCTAACCCCTTTGCTCATGTGATGGTGTGATGCATTTAATGAATTATTTTGACAACAAAAAACATATTTTGTGGAACCCATCTACTAGAGAATATTGAGTTCTTACTAGTCCTGATGATATTTTGTATTACAATGATGAACATGCCTATGGATTGTGCTATGATTCTAGTATCACTGATTACAAGGTTGTATTGATGTATGACTTGTATTATGTTACCTACTCTTTAACGAACTATTCTTGGACAACAAAAACAAGTTCTCCTTGTCCAATACCCAAGGGATCCAAGGGAATAACTATAGAAGGTCGTGTAATTTGGTCCATGCTATTTGTAGATAGAACGTCTACATTATATACTTTGATGTGAAGTCAGATGAAACAAAAAAACTTCCATCACCTGATTTTTTTGGTGAGAAGGATTTCTTATGTCTGAGTAGTTTGAAAGGTTGTCTTGGTTTATATGGTGGCAGAACCATGAGTAAACAACTGAACATGTGAATTATGGAACATGATGGAAGCTTGCAATGGTTAACGAAAATATGCAAATTACCTACTATTTGCAAAACATTCTTAAGAGAGATAAAGTTTTTATGTTCCACAAGAAATGGTGAAGTTTTATTTCAAGGATGATACGCGTTGCTACTTTAGAATCCAAGGACACAATTGCTCAGGGAAGCTCAACAATTTTGAGAATCTGTAGTAGCTTCAATATGTTTGGATACTTTGTATTTTCTGAGTATCAATGTCAAGTGCAATAGAAAGCAATCTAAGAACCCTGTAACAGCACGAAGGCAAAAAGTCCAGAAGCTGTAACAACAATTATGTGTTGGCCCTAATCATAACATAATGTGTGATTTTTCATCATAAGTTGTCTAGTTTTACGATTTATATGTTTGATCTTATTTTATTTATCAAGTCTCTAGCTTTCGTTATGTTATCTCCATGAGGAATGGTGAAGATGAAAGGGTGATTGCATAGTATTCTAAGCCTGCTCTATTTAGTGATGATTAATCTACAGTTTGAACCATTTGATTTAATTTGATATGAATTATGATTCATATTGTTGATTTAAATGTAATATTTATTTCAATTGTTACTTAAATTTTTTTGTATTATAAAATTAATCTTTATATAATGACTGATTTGGTTTGTGTCAGTTACATAGGGTTGGACACTTCCCCAGTTCCTCTTTTAAATGGGTCAAAATAGTTTGGATAAAAACAGGTTGAGTAATGGGTTATAGAGCTGGTCAAGACCCAACAGTACCCAAATTTTACTAAATTTTGTTTACTTTATTTATTCTTTTTAATATTTTTTACTTAGTAAAAGTTAGGTCGGGTTGGGTCATGACCCGCTCTATAACCCATTACTCAACCTGTTTAGATCCAAGAAAATTTGAATTGCATTGGGTTGGGTCTTGATCTGTTTGTTATCTTGACCCATTATAATCCGCTCAAATTTAACTCAACCTGCTCAATTGTCACTCCTAATTGTGTTACTATCTACAACCTATGATTATAAGTTTATATTGATCTACAACATGTTTTACGTTGTCTACTCTACAAGCATAAAATCTTGGTCAAGGATGATAGCAAATCTCCCCGTTCTAGTGCAACATCTCCCTAGTTTATTACGAATAGAAACCTGATATACATATTCTAGTTCGCTCATATGACATCCCTAGGAGTAATTAAGGCGAAGTTCCTTTTCTGTTATTATTAACTGTTTTATGTGTTGCAATGAATATTCCAACGATCAAGGAAACTAAGACTTAAAAAGTAAAAGAACATAATGATCAAGTTTGCACCCTTGTGAATCCATTAAAGAATTGTTCAAAGATAGCAAAATTTGACTATTGGCTTGACTTTGTAGTGGAAAATAATTTAGAATCTTAAAGAAAAGAGTTAGTAACTATTTAAAAAAAAAACTAAAAAGAATGCTGCGGGGAATTGAACACGAAATATCCAGGCCACCAACAGAAAAAGTTAGTAAATAGAACACAAATCAACTTATGAAGTAGTATGACTTTGAAAAGGAGGAGAACTATAAAACAAAAAGATTAAAGAAGAGAAAATTCATTTAGATAGCAAAAACCAACTGAGCTACTAAAATAATGATCAAGAGAGATGCTTTCTCTTATTCATGCATGACAGTAGTTAGCTTTCGATCGAAAAGTAGACTCTCTTTTAACATATTAGAATAATGTTGTGTTTTGTATCTTTTGAAATATGAACTCAATTAACAAATTTATTGTTGTTTAGGATCATAGAGGACAACAAGTTCAAGAAAGAGAATTTTACCATGTCAAGTTGAGCCCAAAAGTACAATAAAGCTTATGGATTGATTTCATTAACCGGTTAATCCATGAACCTTGGTCCATGCAGTGGCGGAGTAACTCTTTGGCTAGGATTTCATCTGAATTCCCTCCCACTGAAAATTATATTATTTATAGATAATTAAAATTATTTTTTATCTATATATAATAGATGTCATACCCTCTTCGGCTAATTCGTGTGCTTGTTTTTTTCTAGATTTTGAACTCTCATAATTGAAATTCTGACTCCGTCTTTGGTTTGATGATGTAAATTATAAATAAAGACGCATGTTCTACTTTAATGTAAAAAAAGGAAAGAAATGAATTGTATGGGTTTGTGTTTTGTGCTACCGAAGGAAAAGAAATCGTATAGGTTAAATTAATGCAAAAAGAAAAATATTATTGTGAGGGGAAAAGGTAATTTTTGTGAAGCTTTTGTTTTAATTTTTTTTTAATCATTTACAATATCCAATGATTTTTTTTTTTGAAAAATAAAGAAGAGTCATTTTTCACCAAAAAGTTCTTAAATAAAGAGAATTAAAAGAGTTTTTGTGTTTGTGCGAACTAAAAAATAACTGTAATAATATATAAAACCAAAATGACTAATTATTACACATTAATAAGGCATTTCGTTTCGTAGTCTATCTTTTTCTTTTAATCTCTCACATGTACTTTTAGTTTGATCATTAATTTGATCATCTAATTTGTTTTGCATTTTTTCTTACACATGACACTAGGTTTTGAAAATATAAACTATCAAATCATAGTATAAAATTATTAGTTTCATGTGCGACACAGGCACAACTTTCTGCATGCACATAAATCATAAAAAACTTTACATCCATTATTCATAAGAACTTATATTTTATTATTCAATTTATAGGCATTTACTTAAATTTTGGCTTAACAATATTGACATTATTTTAAAAAATAGTGTACTACATGAGTTGGCATTCACATGCAACAGATGTGCGTCAAAGCTAGAAATGTATAAATATAACAAAGCCTAAGAAAACATAAAAAACAAATTAAAAAGAACTGCAAGTTGCGTGTGTCTGCTAATTTAGTTTTATACAAATTTAAGTGTGTACTTGTGCATATAAAAAATTTAAGTCATCAATGTCAGCTAAAATCATTTTATGTATTATGTCAATAATCTAAGAAGATTCATAATCAAACAAGTATCTATATTTTATTTTATCAAAAATTTTATTTTATTTTTAATCTCCATATTAGTCAAATAATTCATAAATTGAAATGTATCTTAAATTCTTTCTGACACAAAGAGGACCATAACTTGGTATACATCCTTAAAATAAATTTCACACGAGAAGATTAGATGAAAATAAATTGCAATATTATAGTAATCCACTTCATTACATACTTTTTTCCTTCTCATATCTTATATAAACTAGAATGATATCCCTCATTTTCTCCAATAAAAGTAACAAAAAAATGTCAAGAAATGAAAATTCAGTTGTTGAAATAACAAAATTACTGGATATCCATATTCATTCTAAGGTTCATCATTTCACTCTCTCTAATTTTTTAAAAACTATTTTTTTCTTCCTTTTTCTTCCTTTTTATTTTTTTATAGGTTGGATCAGTTGACACATTGTGTGTGTGCCATCTGGTATAATTATGAAAGGATCTTCAAGATATACTACACACAAAAAAAAAATAACATATTACAAAACAATTTTGTTTTCTCTTTGATAGAAAACACATTTCTTCAACAACGACAGTTGATGAAAACCTTATAATTTAATTTATCAATAATTTAAAGTTATATGATTTTAATTTTTTCTTTTATGTGTATTTTTGTTTATTGAATTTTATGAAGGTTAAAATCAAAGATGGTGGTCAGACTGATGGCATGTTGATTCAATATGGAAGAGGTTTCATAAACTAAATACATATAAAGAAAGAAAAACATATCACACATGAATATGTTGTATTTTTCTAATTGATGTTTTTTATTAGAATTTTAAATTAAAAAAAGTAGGGTATAATTGTTTGGATATGACCAAACTGTAATACCATATGAAATTACTTAGATAATCCTACAATGGAATCGTGCGCATAACACATCCTCACAAGCTCCGATGGAAAATTTGAGACCAAATTTGCTATCAACACAAAAAATTGAGTGGTGAAACCTTGATCCAATTTTAGAGCCACTGAGTCAAAAGATAATTTTTTGTAATTAATCAAAAAATAGTGTCAGTCACCGCCCAAGGGGTGACGCGGACAGGACGCGGACTGACACTTATGCTTTTTTTAGATTTTTGACGGGAAAGACTTTAGAAGAAAATACACTAGTCCACGCTAAAGAAGCGTCGCGGGCCTGTGTAATTTTTGAAGCGAATTTTATTTCTTGTTATGAAAAGGGACTTTTGGTCATCCCCTAACCTTTCCTATGTCCCAAATACATATTTAAGGGTCATTATATCCGTTTAAGGATTTTAAAACTCATTTTTCTTAACGTCTAAATGAGGGTTCTTGAAAGAGAAAGAAGAGAGAGCTTGAAGATTCCTTGGTTTGGGGCTAATTCCTTGAAGAAGCCTAAGTAAATCTTCATCTAGGCATGTAAGGCTACCCAAATCATGTGATTGCTCTTCCATGTGCCCCACTTAATATAGTAGGTTAATAGTTGATGGTGATGGATTCTGTATGTGAAATTCTTGCACAGTTATTTGAAAAGTATTCTTACATCATATATTTTCTTGAATTGATGGTCATCACAATTTGAATTATTTGTTTAAATGATGCATTTGAATTATTATATAAACCCTACATGATTAGTTTGTTAAAGATTACAAGAATGAACTTAGGGGTTGATGTCTAGAGCCTTGATCATATGGGTGAGCTTGCTTGTTGTGGTATGTATGCACCCTCTACAGCGAGCGCGCCTATCCAACAAAATAGGTATGATCAGAAGTGTTATGGTTACAAGAATTTTAGGGCCTAGGATTCTCAATCTCAAGCTAGTGTAACCTAAGGTACGAAGCGTAAGCCACCTTATAATAAGTGTGGTAAAATCATTTTGGGTGATTGCCGCATAGGAAAAGATGTTTGTTACTCATGTGGCTAAACTAGTCACTTATAGTATGAGTGCCCGAAGAGTAGATGAGGTTAAGGAAGCAATAAAGCACAATCCTCTGCATCACCCCTAGCTGGTAGTAATTAGAGGGGTATTACTCCAGGTACAAGAGGCGGAACAAACTGTCTATATGTCATGGGTAATCTTCAAGATCAGGAGGTGGCACCTGATGTTATTATGGGTATGCATCGAGTTTTTACTTTTGATTGTTATGCGTTGCTTGACCTAGGTTTCACTCCATCATTAGCAACTCTCTATGGGACTAATAGATTTGGGATCCTTCCAGAGTATTTGCTTGAACCCTTTTCTGTTTCCACTCCTACCAGCGAGTTTATCTTAGTTGAGAGGGTTTACAAGCATTGTGTAGTATATATTTATCATAGAGATACATTAGCTGACTTAGTAGAATTGGAGATGGTTTCCTTTGTTGTGATCCTTGGCATGGACTAGCTTTATGCATGTTATGCCTTTATTGAATGTAGTACCCGTATTGTTAAATTTCAATTCTCCAATAAACCTACCTTAGAATAGAAAGGGAGTTTTATTACCTAATGAACCTGTCTTAGAATGAAAAGGGAGTTCTATTGCACCTACGGGCAAGTTCATCTCTTATCTTATAGCCAGAAAGCTATCTCTAAAGGGTATATCTACAACCTCATACGAGTTAACGCTGATGATATTGAGTTCCCCACTTTAGAGTTGTTTCTGATTATAAATGAGTTCCCTGGAGTATTTTCCGAGGATCTGCTTGGAGTCCCTCCTAATAGGGAGATTAACTGTGGGATTGATATTCTCCCCAATACTCAACCTATCTTCATTCCACCTTATAGGATGGACCCTGCTAAATTGAAAGAGTTGAAAGACCAATTGAGAGACTTACTAGAGAAGGGTTTATAAGGCCTAGTGTTTCTCCTTGGGGTTCTCCTCCTATTCGTGTGTAAGAAAGATGGGTCTCTTAGGATATATATAGACTATTGATAACTGAACAAGGTCACAATAAAGAATAAGTATTCTCTACCAAGGACAGATGATCTGTTTTACCAACTTTAGGGCCCTCTTGCTTCTCAAAGATTCATCTCAGATCAAGTTACCATATTTGAAGGTGAGGGAATGTAATATTCCAAAAATAGCCTTTAGGAAAAGGTATGGCCATTTTGAGTTCTTGGTCATGTCCTTTGGGTTGACTAATGTACCTATAGCATTCATAGACTTGATGAGTAGAGTATTCAAAGTGTATCTTGACATATTTGTGATTATATTCATTGATGATATCCTAGTATATTCTAAGGATGAAGAGGAGCATGTCAATCATGTTAGGGTGGTTTTATAAACTCTCAAAGACCATGAATTGTATGCAATGTTTTCCTAGTGTGAGTTTTGGCTCAAGATAGTGGCCATCCTAGGTCATGTTGTCTCGGGCAATGGTATTCGAGTGGATGCCCACAAGATTGAAGTAGTTAAGAACTGGCCAGACCTCTCCCACGGATATATGGAGTTTCTTGGGGTTGGCAGGCTACTACCGTAGATTTGTTAAGGGGTTTTCATCCATGTCTTCACCATTTACAAGGCTAACTCAGAAAAGGCTAAGTTTCAGTGGTCCGATGAATGTGAGAGGAGTTTTAAAGAACTGAAGACTAGATTGTCTACAACAATAGTTTTGACCTTGCTTGATGGGACGAAAGACTTTGTGATCTATTGTGATGTATCGAGAGTTGGACTGGGTTGTGTGTTGATGCATAGAGGGAAGGCGATAGCCTATACTTCTAGATAACATAAGATTTCTGATATCATGATCTCGAGTTGGTGGCAGTGGTGTTCACGCTTAAGATCTAGCGTGTAACACCCTATATCTTACAATAGTAGTACTATGCAAATGAAACATGATATGATTTGGTCAAATTAGTGGCCATTTTTAAAAGTGCTTGAATCTCGAATTAGATGGCAATATGTATGTCTAACGCTAAAGAGAGTCGAGTGCAAATAAGTTTAAGTCAAATGGAGGAGATTACGACTTTAAATGAAATGTAAGAAGTGAGGTGCTTGTAGGAGTTAGTAAGCTAGCAGATGAGTCACCTACTTGCTTAACTTAAATTTGCTAGCTAAACGGAGATGAGGCTCGGCGTTGAATTTATCCAAGTCCAATTATGAATAAAGTCCGTGTTAAGGGTATAACAATAGCCCATGTTTTAGGATCATAAATGCACTATATTTACAGCCCAAGAAGGATATTAAAAGAGCCCAAAGACATCACAATTTCTTTGATAATTTAGATCCAAAACTAACTAAGAGAAAGGGAAAAAATGGGCAGCAAAGGCCCATTAATTTGGATCCCCTTAAGGCCCAAGTGAAAGGGAAAAAATGGTACTTTAATTAATTGATAAAATAAGGATTAAAATGTAAAAGAAAGTTTGCCAAAGAAATTCTTTAAAGGGGGTTATAAGAAGCCCCTTTAACTCATTCTTAGACTTCGAAATTTTCAGCTTTCATAAAAGTTCTTTCTTATTCTTTCTTGACTTTGTAAAGCAGCCAAAAGAAGCTTTTAGGATCCTTAAGGAGGCCCTAAACCTTGAAAGTAAAGTAAGTGATTATAATTGTGTATTTAGTATGGTTTTCTTATGCAAAACAAGAGACTATGTTGGTTATGTCTATGCTGAAATTGTTGGACAA
>JAOTQJ010031260.1:0-15959 GCA_025642045.1 Solanum sejunctum
ATTATTTACAAGGCTACCTAGGATTCATTGACTAGCCTGCCAAATAACCCATTTCCCGAGCACCTCGCCCTCAACCTCGCTGACCTAACTGATTACTTTGAGTCCCTTAAAGTTGTAGTGGAGAACTAGCTATAGAGTAGGAGGATGATGGCCTAGGCAGTCTATTAGAAAACCAAAGCCTAAAATCTTTTTGGGGTGGTGTAAATTGCCCTGTAGATCTGGCTCTTTTGGCCTGCACCCATAAGGGACGTAAGTATGGGATAATGTACTTAGTATGTAAGGTAGGATATATTGTATATGAAGTAATAACTCAAATAAAACCATGCATCTGTGGAAGATCAGGGACCACCCTTAGTTATGCCGTGGAACCGTGTACTTTATGTCCTTTATATCACTTTACCTTTACTATAAAATCTGTATTATAAAATCTATGCACAGCTATAATCAAATGAGCAACTGATTAGTGGTAAACTATATTGGGATCGTCCCTATGCTAGGTTCTTTCTGAACCCCCTCGGGCTATCACCCGTAATACTGTATTGGGATCGTCTCTATGCTAGGTTCTTCTTAAATCCCCTTGGGCTACCACCCATCAAAACTGTATACTTTATCTTTCAATTACCTTTGAGATGATTCTTTTTATGGCCATAACATTGGAACTGCAAGACAATATGATAATGAAAAGAGTACATTACACAAATGATGCAATGCGTATGAAATGGAGCAACTTGTGAACTTTATTTTGTAGCAGGAACTCATGTAACTTGGTGTCAAAGTATCTAGGTAGGGTTGAAGGTAACTATGTATGGAATCATATGAACATGTACAAAAGAGGAGACATGGTTAATAGTTGTGTCGGAGTTGGTGAATGCCTTTATGTGCCAAGGAGAGATCTATATTTCATGCCAAGTGATACAAAATCAAGTAACCTTACATACCTCATTGTCAGACCCTGTTACTACCTCGATATAACCTTCCCTTCCTCCAAATACTTATCTACAACATAATAGAGGATAAAACTAGCATTATTAGCCAATAGACATACCTTGGCATCCCAATCACATAGGAAAACAATACATGAGCGGCAAGCGGCTGTATATAAACCCGGGCATATTCCTTTAACATTTCGTCCCCTAATTGTATTTTCCAATACACATTAGTATATACATATCATGTACAGCCTATTTTAAGTCCATAATAGCCTTACAACCACCCATAAATCACAGTACATCACAATACCACACAATCTAAGAACAGACAACATAACGTTACCTTCCTTCGCTATATTTCGACGTTGACAACTCCAAACCTATTCCAACATTAACCAAACTATTCCAGCAACATATATACATAAAACCAAATATGAACCTGTTTTAGAATAGCAACAAATCAGTTATTAAGGACATGAAGTAATAGCTTGCTCTCCAATAGTCCACAAGTTCATACGAAGCACATAATTGAGATATCATATAATGACTCACTTTTGTCGACTGTGAAAGTAGTTAATCAGCCTTTTTACACATCTGCAAAACCAATCTCTATTTTAGAATTAAGTACTAATATATAATAAAGCCATCCAACAAGATAAAAACATCTTAACTAACCAGAAAAGTACACAAGAATCCTTAGTATACAATCTGTCCAGAAATAGCATAGGTGAGATTAACTTGTCTCTTTGGTTTTGATGAACAAACTATACTAGGTGTATAGCTAATTTTACTTACCTTCAAAGTCAGAATTTGGATCTTATTTAGGGACCCTTATTAAGTTGTAAAGCTGGTTTCACAACCCTTCAAACGAGAGCAAACAACCACCTAAGAAAACAGATTTTTTTCCTTGTCTAAGTTGAAATGAGATTGTGTTGTTCTTATCTCTCTTTAAAGTCCTAGCTTGGCCGACTTACTCTTGTACTTTTGACCATCTTAAGACACATTTTAGTAAACTTCTTCTGCAGATGCTTGGCCCTTGAACTTGGGCCTAAATGGGTCACCAACTAGATGGACTTGGGCTGCCTACTTTCCAACTTTCACTTACTTATTTTTGGGCCCGATTTGCTAAGTGTTTTTTATTGTCTTTGCGCCCTATTTAGTACCTCTATTGGCCTGAACATATATACCATATATGATGCTAAAACATGGGTCCAATTTGCACCCTTAATATGGACTTTATTAAAAATTGAACTTGGACAATTTTGATGTCAAGCCTCGTCTCCGTTTAACTAGCGATTTTAAGCTAAGCAAGTAGCTGACTCACCTTCTTGATTCCTAAGTCCTACAAGCACCTCAATTTTGTCACTTTATTTTAAGGCGATAATCTCATCAATTAAACATAAAACGTATATTCACTCGACCCTCTTAAGCGCTAGACGCACATATAGCCCATTAACACGAGATTCAAGCACTTTTGGAAGTTAGCGCTAATTTGTCCAAACCATGTCTTGTTTCATTTGCATTGTGCCAGTATCCTAAGGTGTGGAGTGTTACACAACATACATTATTTTTTGTTGAGTGTGGGTTGAAATGGACTAGAGTGAAGTCTGCATAGCTTTTAATCCATAGTTATCCCAATATTTTATCCTAAGATTTTCTTGCCTAGTCTCTTTTACCTCGGGAATATTTTATTTTCTTTTGATCATGCTTTAGATGTTGTACATAATATTTGTACTATATGGTAATCAAAATTTTGGCATATAGATTGTTTCGATGGTTTATTAAAAATTTTTGGAAAAATTAGTACCCTTGAAAATTTTTATTGATTGGTAGTTATTTTGCGATTATGCATGTTTGAATGGTTTGGCAATTTTTGTTCTGATTAGGTGAAGACAATTTGATACTTAAAGCATGATCTTTGAGTCTTAGTTGGCTATGTACACAATTTCATGTGCGCGTGAGCTAATTTTATTGTGTTCGTGCATTGTGTACTGATTCAGATCTTGCCCTGTTACTTTGAGTTGGCCTAGATCTTGTATGAATTAGGAAACGATCTTAGGCCCTTGTTCTATACTTTAGTCAAATTTTGCCTAAATGACCAACAAAATGGAAGAGTTTATCCATTTTTCCAAATGCTTGATCTTTACATGTACCCTTTTCTTTCTTAATACCTAGCTAGCCTAACCTTATCTAGTGAAATACTTTGATATTGGACCTGGTCTATCCTTTAACATTGTGAATATTGATTGAGGCAAAAAGCCTAAGTTGAGGGTAGCTATCAAAAGTGGCCCAGGTTTAGGTATATGGATAGTATACTTCACCTCAAGCTAAAAGCCTAAGTTGAGAGTGGCTTATGTTCTGGTACAATAGCAAAAATGAGGTGGTGAGTTGAGAATAAAAGAAAGAGTAGATAGTCATGTACCAAGTAAGAGAAAAAGAGAAAAAGATGCCTTAGAAAGAGTGAAAAAGCAAAATAAGTTTGAAAATAAGGCACAAGCTAAAAATGAGGAAAAATTTGATAATGGAGAAAAAGGAAGAATAAGTTATGAATGACAGGTAAATAGTCTGAGTTATGAGTGTATAGGCAAGCCTATGGCATTAGTTATGATGCATGAATCTCATTTATGAGAGTGAGTATGCTTTCATTGTCCCATGAGAAACTTTTGAAATCATATTGAGTGTTTAAAAAGGACTTCTTTTTTGTGAGGGCATTTGCAGTACATGGTTTGTATTTGGCTTGTTTAGTGAATGTAGATTATTGATACTCCTTAACTTACTGTAGTTGGATTACTAAATGTTTAAATAAGATGTCGTTTGCTTAGTAGATATATGATCATGTTTTGCAAATAGCTATTATGGGTACCTGAGTGAATTTGAGTAAGGTATATGACAGTGGGTTGATTATGTATTGCTTTATTATCTAACTAGATTAAGTAGTCGCTTGAGAACAACCGACAATTCTAAGTTGAGGGTATTGATATGCTATAAAAATACAACACATTTGATGCCTAAAACATGGGATTATATGTGTTCTCAATGTGACTTTTTATGTTTTTTTGAAACGATCCCAAAAAGTTCTCAAAATGTACCTTGGAAGTGCCTAAAATATTAATTTTCATATATCTCAAAATCTATGCGTGATATCGAAAATCAGACTTCATATACTTGATCAAGAGGCAGAGTTGAGTGGGAAATGGTCTAACCCTAATTTTAAAGCTAATGAATCACAATTTCTATTTCCCAAAAATCGAATTCTAGTGAGGTTTTGGCGCACCTGGCGTGATGCGCCAAGGGCACACCTCAGTACATATTTTTGTGTAGTTTTATTTCTCAGTCCAAGACTTTTGAAGCTTGGGCATAAGCCTTCCCATGTCTGAAAATGCCTATACTTAGACATATTTCACCTTCATATCATTCAAAACCTTCCCCAATATTCTCTCAAACCCTTAGACTAATATTTCTATCAAAATTCAAATGTCCAAATCTCTTCCAGATGTTAAGGAATTCATCCAAACTTCAAGTCTCCATTCAAATCTTCTTCAAGAAATTCTCCAAAGCTAAGGTATATGGCATCTAACCATTGGGTCTTTTTACCTAAATTGCATAATTCTAAGTTGATTTACTTAGCATGAATTTGTCTATAAACTATGTTGGAGTTTCATAAACTTATGACTATTTGAGCATGTTTTGAGCTATGAATCTACAATTTATTGTTTAATTTGATGAAGGATTTTCATGTATATTGCATGAGGGTACTACCAAGTACTGATGGATGGTTTTATATTGAATTGTCTTGCATAACTTCATCCCTAAATTGCATTGTTTTACACTACCATTATGCACCACCAAGTGTTTGATAAAATTTTTAATTTTTGATTCTTGAACTATTGATGATCCATTGCATGACCTATGACTTGAGTGACTCTATGATGATGAAAGAAAGGTATTTATATGACGATTTCCAGAAAAGTATCTATTTTGATGAAACTTGACCAATTGCCTAGTTTGGGGGGTAGTAGGCTCGAACCACCACAATGATAGGTATATACCTCATTTACCTAGCTCGGGGGGTAGTTGGCCCGTGCTACCATATTGAGGGGTATATATGTCATTTTCCTAGCTCGGGGGGTTATAGGGTCGTGCTACCACATTGGGGGGTATATACCTCAATTGCCTCACTAAGGAAGTAGTAGGCCTTGGTTATGTAATGATGGTCACCTTCTTCACATGTAATAGGTTCTATATAAGTATGTTTTGCTTCAAGTATCATTCATTCATGTCATATTGCTAATACACTATCTTTAGCTTTCGATATTGCATTTTTCCATGTGCTTATCTCTTGTTACATTGCATCCTATATACATAGTACATTTAATGTACCAACGCATCCTCTAGGCCTGTATGATGTTGACATGTAAAAACCAGAGCATCAATTGATCATGCTCCTCCTCGTGGCTAATATGATTTCTCTCAAGCTTATTAGTGAGTGCTCCATTCCGGGGACAATGTCTATGATCTCATGCTATGTACTAAGACTGACTATAAGGGTGAGCCAGGTTGCTTGTCTTGGCTCCCACTCCTATATAAGTTTCAGAGGTGTTGTTCAGCATGTCATGTATTGAGCCTTAACTCTCTTATTTTGATGTTTATGTAATGAAGGTTTCCCCTTTAATTCCTTTGTCCTTATTTATAATCTAATTATTTTGCTCAATTATTTTTGTGATCAATGATGTGTAATGATATGTTAAGAGACTTGTTTGGGGTCCTTTCAGGTTCCCTATTCATCATGTCATGTCTAGACCCTAAGCTTGGGTAGTGACAAACTTAGTATCAGAGCACTAGGTTGTTAATGGTCCTCAGCATCCAACACATCGGGTCGATAAGAGTCTTATTCATGCTTGTGTTGTGCTCCACAACTATGAGTAGGAGTCTATGAGATATTTTAGGAAATGTTTCCCTTATTCTTAGTCTATGTCTTGCTATAGGAGTTAAGGTAAGCTATCCCCCCTACTGATTATCCTTTGCTATGCTAGATCATGCCTAACAAAAGAGGAAGAAGAGCCCACACACCCGAGGGATAATCGACTCATGGTGAGCTCCAAGATGTTATCACTTTACTAGATCATGTTGTAGCTAATCAAGCCAACGAAGGGGACCAAGCCCCTCATTCTCCTACTATGACATCTCATGTGAGGGACTTCATAAGGATGACCCACCGAGTTCAATGGGTCTAAAGTGGATGAGGACCCTCAGAAATTCATTGAGAGGTTTACAAAATATTAGCTATTATGGGTATTATATTGGAAGAGAAGGTGGAGTTGGTGGCTTACTAACTCAAAGGGGTAGCACAAATATGGTTTAAGCAATGGAAGGAGGAGAAGGGCAACAATGATGTGGTTCTATAGGAGGAGTTGAAGTTGACTTTTCTTAATTGGTTCTTCCCTCTTAAGCTTACGGAGGCCAAGATTGTGGAGTTTACTAATTTGAAACAAGGGTCTATGAGTATGAGGGGGTATACCCTCAACTTCAACAAACTTTTAAAATATGTTCAACCTTTGGTTGCCGACCCAAGGTCTAGAATGAGTAGGTTCGTGATGGGTGTAATCGACTTAGTGAGTGAGGAGTGTCGGTCCTTTATGTTAATTGGTGACATGGATTTGCCCCACTTGATGACTTATGCTAATCAAATGGAGGGGGAGAAATTGAGGAAGAGAAGGGGGACTGAGGCCAAGAGCGCCCATTTTGAGGGAATGTTCCAAAGTCCTAAAAGTGGTCTGTTCCATAAAGGCCGAGGACCCTCCATACTACTAATGGGAGGCTTGCCAAAGCTAATGGTGGTGTGCTACGAAATTATACATGTCCAAAATGCATTAAGGATCATGGTGGCCCATTCTTGAGGTATACAGGTGCTTGTTATGGTTTTAAGGAAATGGGGCATAAGATGATGGATTGCACTCGTAATTGGAACAAGGGTAAGGATGTTCATCCTCAAGGTTAGGGTGCTAATGTGGTTCCTTTAGGGAGGGGTGGTCAACAAGGTGGTACCTCAAGGCACAATTGGTTCTATGCACTCTAAGGGAGGCAACGGTTTGATGATGTTCCCAATATCATCACTAGTATGTTAAAAGTATTTGATTTTGATATGTATGCATTAATTGACCCGAGTGCCACTCTTTCTTTTGTTACCCCTTTTGCTGCCAAAAGATTTCATGCTGAACCCAAATTTATGAACCATATGAGGTGTCTACCCCTGCTGGTGCATCTATTGTTTCTAGAAGAAGCTATAAACATTACCCCATTTGCGTTTTGTATAAATTGTTACCAAGTTACTTGGTTGAGTTGGATATGTTAGATTTTGTAATTATTCTTGGGATGGATTGGTTGGATGCATAATATGCCTCTATTGATTGTAGAACCCGAAAGGTCAAATTCCAATTCCCAAAAGAACCCATTCTTGAGTAGGAGAGTTATGATGTCATGGTCAAGGTAGTTTCATCTCTTGCATTAAATCCCATAAGTTAATCTCTAAGGGGTGTCTTTATCATCTTATGAGGGTTAGGGATGTGGAGTCCAAGTCCCTTTCTATTGAGTCGGTTCCGATAGTAAATGAGTTCCTAGATGTCATCCCATGTGACCTTCCCGATGATCCTCTCAAAAGTAATATACAATTTACTATAGACCTTCTCCTTGATACTCAATCCCTTTTTTATTCCCCCTTACCGTATGGCCCCGACAGAGTTAAAGGAGTTGAAGGAGCAATTGAGGAATTTGTTGGAGAATGATTTTGTTAGGCCTAGCCAATCTCCTTGGGGTGTACTGGTGTTGTTTGTGAAGAAGAAAGATAGGTCCTTTAGAATGTGTAATGACTATCAGCAACTCAATAGGATCACCATAAAGCATAAGTATCCCCTTCCAAAGATTGATGATTTGTTTAACAATTGCAAGGGGTTAGTCACTTCTCTAAGATTGATCTTCGATTCGGGTATCATCAAGTGAAGTTGAAGGAGTGTGATATTCCCAACATGACCTTCTGACTACGTATGGGCATTATGAGTTTGTGGTTATGTCTTTTGGGTAGACAAATACACCAGCTATCCTCATGGATCTTATGAATAGGATCTTCAAACCCTACTTTGATTCGTTTGTTGTGGTCTTCATTGATGATATTTTGATCTATTAACATAGTGAGGAGGAGCATATGGATCATTTGAGGGTAGTGCTACAAAGATTGAGGGAAGAGAAGTTGTATGATAAATATTAGAAGTGTGAATTTTGGTTGAAGGAGGTTGCCTTTCTAGGTCATGTGGTGTCAGGGAATGGTATTAAGGTGGGCCCTAGAAAGACAGATGTGATTACAAATTGGCCTAGACCATTGACCCTGTCGGACATTAAAAGCTTCTTGGGCTTAGCGGGTTACTATCGGAGATTTGTGAATGGGTTCTCGTCTATTGCCTCTCCAATGACCAAGTTGACTCAAAGGAAATCTAAATTTGTGTGAAGCGATGAGTGTGAAAAGAGTTTCCAAAAATTGAAAGATAAGCTCGCGCCTGCTCCAATATTTTCATCACCGGAAGAACTAGAAGGATTTGGTGTGCATTGTGTTGCTTCTAGAGTTGGTTTGGGTTGTGTGTTGCTGTAAAATAGTAAGGTGATAGCCTATGCTTCTAGGCAACTCAAAGTGCATGAAAAGAATTATCCTACTCATGATCTTGAATTAGCCGCCTGTCACGACCCAAACCTAGGCCTTAGGCATGGCACAACGCAAGGGGAACCTAAAATGACTCCAAAGCATCAAGAGATAATAAAGTCAAACAACCGGGGCTAAGGGAAAGCACAAAACAGTCAAGGATCTTAGCATAGATACATAACATGTCCAACAAACACCTCTAATATATAAATAAGAGCGGGGGCCAAGAAAAAGAAATTGGGCTCACCCTTATATTAAAATAGAACATAAAGAAGAGTGTCTTAATACATAACAAGAGAGCATAGGCTAAGGTCCCCGTAGTGGAGGACTCACCAACTAGCTTGAGTAGCAGCGAACGAGTTACATGGAGGAGGATAATCAACTTGGGCTCTGGTTCCTGCATGGTGATTTCATGTAGGCAAGAGTATGCGTTAGCACATTTCAATGTACTAATTATGTAAGATGCAATGCAACAAGAATTAGGCATCATAATCAAAATGCATAACAATAGACAATAGGCATAACATAACAATATGGCATGTATGACCAATGCATAAGTGAAACATGCTTAAGTAGCTCATGGTTATATAGGATACATATGTGTAGAAGCGACCAAGCTAGATTTCTAAATTACAAACCCTTTGCTAGGTTAGTGATGATATAGGCCCATCACTTAGGTGGTAAAGTACTACCCTTCACTAGGTTAGTGATGATACGGCCCCATCACCCAGTGGAGAAGTACAAACTCTACCCTAGGTCGGTGATTATACCATCCCATCACCTAAATGGAGATATACAAGCCCTTTCCTAAGTTGGTGAGCACAAACCTGCATCTAGGTTAGTAATGATAGTGCCCCATCACTAGGTGGAGAAGTACAAACCCTTCCCTTGGTTGATGAGTAAAAACCCACATATAGGTTAGTGATGATGTTGTCCCATCACTAGGTGGAGAAGTACAAACTCTTCCCTAGGTTGATGAGTACAAACCCCCATATCGATTATCTATATTCATAGTCCCCCCGGATTGGGCATGGTCTAATGCAACACTTTATATAGAGTATATCACATACATAAGATCATTTCATCATCATATAGTAAATCATATTATATCTCAGGCTTTGGACCTTCAATCCTCAAGAAGCCACATCCGAACATTTAATCAAACACTTAAAGGGTGTGAAATGGTAGTATAAAACCATGCAATTTAAAGATGAAATCATGTAAGAAAATCCATTATAAAACTATCAATCAACAACTTGTACCACCCTTAAGCAATATACATAAAAACCCCTCATCAAATCTTACAAAAGATCCAAGATTTCTAGCTCAAAACATAGCAAATCAGTCATAACTTTACATAGCTTCAACATAGGGCGCAGTGAATTTCATAATAAGCACGACCCATTTTTAAATCAACTTTAAGTCATGCAATTTGTGTAGGAGGAGGCTTGGGTATCATGGGTGAAAGGAACATATGAAAGAAACCCACATACCTTAGCTTAGAGATGAACTTGGTGAAGATTGGAGATGCAGGCTTGAAGCTTGAAGAAGAACCTTGAAGGAGAACCTTAGCTTGGGAAGAGGTTTTGGGACTTGAATTTTGGGAGTGAAAATATGATTACGTGTTTGGGTGAGTATTGGGAAATGTTTTGGGTAATATGAGGGTGAAATTTGGCTAAGTAAAGGTAAAAATACGTTTGGGGACACTTAGGTCCAGGATTTAGAAGTATTGGACAGAGTAAAAAAATAGTCCAATTTTTGTACTGTGATGCAGATTTCCACTAGAAATTGCATCCTGGAATATCATAATTGCTAACTATTCGCTCTTAAATTATTGTTTGACCCTGATTTACCTAGTTTTGACCCTCTAAACAAGAATATAAGGTCGGATTTTTGAAATAGTAAATGAATTTTGAGATATATGGAATTTAAAATTCTAGGCATTCAGAGGCACATTTTCGGGTACTCTTTGGGGTCGTTTCAATATCTCCCCCTTGGGATCATTCGTCCTCGAATGTAAAATAGACTTACAAGACAAGAATGATCATAAACGGATCAGCCCCAACATGAATGCAACATCATATTTAAAACACCATTTTCAAAATCTCAACATACGTATAAAATCATCATAACTTGCCAACTAAAATATGAATGAATATGAATGATATAGGGGCTGAAACATAAGACTTGGAATCACATAAGGGACTTAAAATTAGTACCTTATGCTTGAGTAAAGTGGAAAAGATAAGGATACCACTATTGCATGTTTGCTTCGGCCTTCCATGTAGCACTTTCGATCTGTTGGTTCCTCCAAAGGACCTTAACAGATGTCATCTCCTTGTTCCTCAATCTCTTCACTTGCCTATCTAGGATCTGAACCAGAACCTCATCATAAGTCAATTTATCCTCAAAAATTCCCAAAAAATCAAGAGACACAATAGCATTAAGATCACCAACATATTTTCTCAACATAAAGACATGGAACACTGGATGAACAAAATTCATTTTACTAGGCAACGTCAATTCATAAGCTACCTTACCAACCCTCTTCAAGACCTCATAAGGACTAACATATCTTGGACTCAACTTTCCCTTTTTACAAAATAGACTACACTTTTCATTGGAGAAACTTTTACATATACCCAATCATGTACATTGAATTCAAAGTCTCTTCTTCTCACATTGGCATAGTATTTTTGATGACATTCGGCTGTTTTCAACCTTTCCCTAATCATCCTCACCTTTTCAAGAGCCACCATAATCGGATCCAGTCCCAATAAAGCCACTTTTCCAACCTCAAACCACCCAATCGGTATCTACAATGTCTCACATAAAGAGCCTCGAAAGGAGCTATAAAGATACAAGAGTGATAGTTGTTGTTGTAGGCAAACTCAATCAATGGAATATGGTAATCCCAACTACCCCTCAACTTCAATCTACATATACTAAGTATATTTTCAATGGTTTGAATGGTTCTTTTGGCTTGGCCATTCGTTTGAGAGTTGAAGGCCATACTAAGGTGAACTTTTGTACCAAGCCCTCTTTGAAAAGATCTCCAAAAGTGTGAAGTAAATTGTGAACCATGATCCAATATGATGGACAAAGGAACTCCATTCAACATCACTATCTCATGGATTTACAACCTTTATACTCTTCATCCCCATATGTGGTCTTAACTAGTAGAAAGTGAGAACTTTTGTCATCCTATCAACCACTACCCAAATGGAATCAAAACTATTTCTAGTCTTGGGTAACCCAACCAAAATTCATATTAATCACCTCCAACTTACAAGTGGGAATCTCTATATCTTGTGTTAGGCCATCCGGCCTTTGATGTTTGACTTTGACTTATTGGCAACTATGGCAACTGAAACTAAATTTGGCAATGTCTCTCTTCATCCCTCCCCACCAATACACATCCCTCAAGTGTCTATACATTTTTTTCGAACCAGAGTAAATAGAATAAGAAGAATTGTGGTCCTTATCAAGGATTTTCTCCCTCAAACCATCAACACAAGGCACACACAACCTACCTTGGTACCTAAGGGCACCATCTCCCCCTTGGGAGAAAACCTCTACTTTTCCCTCTTTCACCAAAGCCATCAATTCAAGAAAGGAGGAGTCAAGATCTTGTTTTTCTATAACCTTATCAACCAATGAAGACTTAGACCCATCAACAACAACCACACTATCATCACCAAGCTCTTCCAACCTAAACCCCAATCTAGCCAATCGATGCACCTCCCTAGCCATCTCCCTACCACCATTAACATGGTCTAAGCTATCCATAAACACTCTACTCAAAGTATCCGCCATAATATTTGCCTTACTCGAATGATAATGCACACTTATGTCATAGTCTTTGAGAAGTTTTAACCATCTCCTTTGCCTTAAGTTGAGTTATTTTTTAGTGAAGACATATTGGAGGCTCTTATAATCGTTGAACACATCTACATACACCCAATACAAGTAGTGACACCAAATCTTTAATGCAACCACAACAGTGGCTAACTCTAGATGTTGGGTAGGGGAGTTCCTTTCGTGTACCTTGAATTGTCTTGAAGCATAAGTTATTACCTTACCATTTTGCATCAATGTACCACCCAAACCAACTCGAGAAGCATCACAATACACCATAAATCCCTCAAGCCTACCGGAAGAGACAATATAGGAGCGAACACAAGCTTGTCTTTCAATATTTGGAAGCTTTGCTCACACTCATTAGTCCACAAAAACTTAAACTTCTTTTGAGTCAATTTTTTCATAGGGGAAGCAATGGAGGATAACCCATTCACAAACCTTTTATAATAACTCGCTAGGCCAAAAAAGCTCCTTATATCTGAGGGGGTCAATAGTCTGGACCAATTTCTAATCATACTAATTTTTTTAGGATCCACTTTTATACCATCCCCCGACACCACATGACCCAAGAATACAACCTCCTTCAACAAAAATTCACACTTGTCATAATTGGCATACAATTTCACCTCCCTCAATCTTTGCAACACAACCCTCAAATGCTCCATATGCTCCTTCCTACTATGTGAATAGACCAAAAAATCATGAATCAAGACCATAACAAAGGAATCAAGGTAAGGGTTGAAGACTCTATTCATTAGTTCCATGAAGATGGTTGGTGCATTGGTCAACCCAAATGACATCATAACAAACTCATAATACCCATATCTATTCAAATAAACCATGTTAGGAATGTCACATTCCCTCACCCTCAATTGATGATAACCAGACCAAAGATTGGAGAAGAAGCTAGCCCTTGCAATGGTCAAAATTTCCATCAATCCTTGGAAGAGGATATCTATTAATTATAGTGACCCTATTGAGTTGCCAGTAGTCAATGCACATTCTAAGTGATCCATCATTCTTTTTTGGAAACAACACCAAGGCACCCCAAGGTGATTGACTAGGTCTAATAAATTCCTTCTCCAATAAATCTTTAAAATTCTTTTTTAACTCTTTCAACTCTATTAGGGTTGTACAATAAGGGCGGAAAGGAGATAGGTTAAGTATCAGGAGAAGGTCTATACCAAAATATACCTCCCTTTTGGGAGCAAAACTGACAAAGTCATTTAGAAAGACATCAAGAAACTTATTTACAACCGGAACTGACTCTATGGAAGGGACTTTGAAATCCACATGTAACACCCCACACCTTACAATACTAATACTACACAAATGAAACATGACATGATTTGGTCAAATTAGCGCTAATTTTTAAAAGTGCTTGAATCTCGTGTTAATAGGCTATATGTGCGTCTAATGTTTAAGAGGGTCATGTGCATAAATATTCTGTGTCAAATTAAAGGGATCATGGCCTTAAACAAAGTGAGAGAATTGAGGTTCTTGTAGGAGTTAAGATGCTAGTAGATGAGTCACCTACTTGCTTATCTTAAATTTGCTAGCTAAATGGAGACGAGGCTCTACGTCGAATTGGTCCAAGTCTGACTATGAATAAATTCTATATTAAGGGTGTAACTTTATCCCATATTTTAGCATCATATATGGACTACATTTTCAACCTAATAAGGATACTCAAAGAGCCCAAGTACATCACAATCCACTTGGCTAATTGGGCCTAAACTAAGTGTAGAGAAAGTTGAAAAATGGGCAGCCCAATACCGATTTAGGCCCAAGTGTAAGGACCAAGCCGATTGATAACCAGCTTATTAAAATGTGGTAAAAGGTGGTCAAAAGTTCAAGAATAAGTAGGCCAAGATACCCTTTATAAAGAGATCAAAATAGCTCCAACAAGTCATTTTCAACTTGACCAACACAAAAATCAGATTGATCTCTAAGTTTTCTTTCAACTTTCCTTGAATTTGCAAAGCAACCAAAAGAATCTCTTAGGGTTCTTAAGGAGGCTATTAACGTTGAAGGAAAAGTTAAGTAATTATAGTTGTGAATTTAGTATATCTTTATGAAAAACAAGAAGTATATGCTAGTACATTTGTGCTGGAAAATTTGGACAGCATGTGTTTAGAAAGTTGTTGCACACTTGCCTTTTGTTTTAGTGACTTCAATATGGTTTGTGGGCTGTATCATGAAGAGATACTAATTTAATTGTCAGGGATTGAGTTATATATACTACCCTAAGATTGCTGCCCTGATTTTGGTTTCATTTAACAAACAAGTTTTATTGTGCTATCTTAAGTGTAATGTTGATTGGAACATGTGGGTTGTTGGATGGAAGGCAATTGGCTCACGTCCTTCATGATTTCTTGGGTGATGGTCTAATACTATTTTAGGACTATTTGTATGTATAAATGTTGTTGGAATAGTTTTGTTAGAGTTGGAATAGATTTGGAATTATCGATGTCGAAATGTAACGAAGGGAGATAACCCTATGTTGTCCATTTGTAGGTTGTGTAGAGTTGTTTTGTGGGCTGTTGTAAGACTATCATGGCACTAAAATAGGCTGAACATGATGTGTACATGTTAATATGTATTAGAAAAATATGATTAGGGGCAAAAAGGTTGAAAGAATATGCTCGGGTTTATAAATACCCGCTTGCTGCCTGTGTGTTATTTTTTTATGTGATTGGGCTGCCAAGATGTATCTATTGGTTGCTAATGCTAGTTTTATCACCTACTATGTTGTAGATAAATATATGAAGTAAGGTAAGGTTATATAGAGGTAGTAACAAGGTCATACAATGAGGTATGTAAGATAATTAATTTCTTATTACTTGGCATGAAATCTAGATTCTGCCTTGGCTCATAAAGTCACTTGGCAACTCGGACACAACCATTAACCGTGTCTCCACTCTTTGACTTGTTCATATGCTCTCATACATAGTCACCTTCAACTCTGCATACATACATGGACACCAAGTACATGGGTTCTTTTTGCCAAATAAAGTTCACGAGTTGTTTTATCTCATATGCATTTCATTATTTGTGTAATGTACTTTTTTCACTGTCATATTGTCTTGTAAGATTATCTACATATCACATGCTATATATACAATCCTACAGCTCCAATATTATAACCACCAAAAGAATTATCTCAACGGTAATTGAAAGGTAAAGTATATTGTTTATTGATGGGTGGTAGCTCAAGGGGTGGAAGAATCGCCTAGCCAGGGACGATCCTATCACGGGTGGTAGCCCGAGGGGTTAAGCAAAAAGCTAGCCAGGGATGATCCCGATATTGTTTTACCACTGATCAACTGGTCATTTGTATTACATGTTGTGCAGATACTATATAGTAAATGTAAAGTAATATAGAGAACATAAAGTACATGATCCCAAAGTATAACCAAGGGTGGTATCTAATCTTACACCAGTACATGGTTTCATTTGAGTTGTGTCTTCATGTATAGTAT